>JAUJPO010064491.1:0-12624 GCA_032270745.1 Tiaropsis multicirrata | reverse complement strand
TTCTCGAAGTAGCTCATAGTATAGAGTCACATGATATTTAAGACCCGGGACATTTGTTTGGGGCGATTCAAACCGCACATTGTGAAAAAAGAATTTAAAAAATGAGGTCTTGTTTTCTCGAAGTAGCTCATAGTATAGAGTCACATGATATTTAAGACCCGGGACATTTGTTTGGGGCGATTCAAACCGCAGATTTTGGGAAAAAAATCGAGGGATCTTTTCTATCCCCCTACTCATTTTATGTTTGCATTAGGCTATTCCAGAGTAAGTCCGTACGCCCAATGTTTAGGATATCGATGTACGGTCGGAGGGTACTATGTCTTGAGAGGGGGTGAACGCTTTTTTTTCTGGAAAAACTTTCCTATTCATTCAGTCATCCTAATAAATAGCCAATTGAAGAGTAGAAGATTCCGAGTAAAGGCCCCTTTAGAAATTTCTTCACGAGTGACCAAATTGGCTTCGTCCTTTTCTGATTTTCTGTTTTCAAAAATTGCTGAAATTAAATCTTTAATACCATTAAATAGCGAATCGAATTTGTAAACTTTGGAGCAAAGAATCGATAGATTAAAATGCCATGTCATATCGTATCAATGACAAAGTTTAATTATTCTCTCTCTCTCTGAAAATTGGGGGTTGTTGATTTGTACAATGCATAAACGAAACGATCATTTCAACAGTAGTGTATTTTCTAAAAGTAAAACCTAAAACGCGTAGAAAGATATAATAATTATGCTCTTAACCATCATCAAGTCAAAATTTCCATACAACATTCAGGAAAAACCTTGAATTTCACATTTTATTGATAGAGTATCAAGTTTGTTTAAAATCATTACAATAGTTTTTGTAATAATTATGCAGCTCTGGATTTGTTTTAAGCAGTTTGGAAAATGCTGAGAATAATTTGAGGACTTAATTTCTTCTTTCGTTCCAAAAATTTACTCAAATTAAGGGAAGAAATTTGTGCGAGAAGAAATTTTTGCGGAAGAAATTTTCGCGAGAAGAAATTCATATAAAACAATCGATTCGCGAAAATTTCTTCCGCGAAAATTAATTGATATCATTCAAATTTTAATCAAAGAAAAAAAATGATCCAAAGTCAACCATTAAAGTATACAAAAGGATCTAAAAGTGATTAAATACATTTTGTAGTCACTATCAACTGCTCTTTACTTATTTTTTGTTGCAAAACGCATGATTGAAACAGTTGTTTTTTATTTAATTCGCGAAAATTTCTTCCGCGAAACTCATACAAAACACTTGATTCGCGAAAATTTCTTCCGCGAAACACGCAATTTTCAAGAGCTCAATTTGCGAAAATTTCTTCCGCGAAAATTTCTTCTCGCACTAATTTCTTCCCTTAAGGTAAAATTACTATTTATTTTTATAAATGAGCATTTAAAAGATTTATATAATATAATACAATTAACGATCAAGTATCTGAGCTAATAAAGTATATCAAAAGTTCTCTATTGGTTTAGTTGCAAACAAATTCATAATTTGTTTGCGAATTATAAACAATATATTTTCATTTTTATCTCATTTATCGATACGTTGTTACAAGAAATTGCATTATTATATGATGATAGCTCTTGTAATTAAAGCTTTAATGGAAAATATTAATCTATAGCATAATTTTGATAGACTCAATAATATGAGTTGTCAAAATACAAACAAAAAAAACAAGCACGCGTAGAAAAAGTTGGTGTACGTAGTGTTAGCGTAACAGTGACATTAAAAAACTAACCTAAGATGAATATTAGGCCGTATCAAGGATAGGCTAGATCAAAGTGAAATAAAATTAGCTAATGTTTGGGCGGGTACATCACGAAAACTGTATACATAATCAAATTTTAGAAAAGTTAATAATAAAATACGAAATAGTATGGTGTCATATAAGGCAGTAGTCAGAAAGTCAAAGAGCACAAGTAGCATTTTTCCTCATTGTCAGAAAACCTTAGCTTCTTTACCAAAAGTGTTATGTCACTGTTCCAGGATATAAGTCCACCTTTTAGTTCATGACTGTGAGAATCGAATAAAAAATAATTGTCTTCGGTGTTAAAAACACAGTATGATTCGCCACCAGTCTGGACAAGTAGAGAACGACCTTCCATGTTAGCAATGACATCTCCCAACTCATTTAAATCACAATTTCTTTCTTCATTTATGGTGATGGACAGTTCGTCAAGCAATCCAATAGCTTCCATCACATGGAGATATTCAGGTCCATCGTGTAGCATGTTGCCTGTTTCCATTGCACCAACAAACAGCTGAATAGCTTCTTGCATATCATTCGGCTCAAGTTCATCAGAAAAATTTGAAAAAAGATAACCAGTGACTATGGCAATCACAGTACAAGCATTGCTTCCGTTCCTCAGATTTAAAGTGCCCTGTGAAAAGCCAGCGGGTAGGATGATGTCATCTGACGAATTCCTTAAAGCTTGGAAATCTAAATTTCGTGTTAATTCTAATCCAACTTCTCGGATGGAGTAAACATCGAGATCGACACCTTCTTCCTCAACGTCAGGTTCTGTTTCTTCGATTTCGTTGTCAGATTCATCAGAGTTTTCAGAAGCAACGTTATCAGTGATTACGTAGCGTTCATTTCCATTGACAAGGAAGGATGCAAAGTTCTCCAGCACATCATTACCAAGAACAATAAATTGATCCAATCCTTTTTGCAACTGAGTTTCCGAAAAACGCAACCCATTTTGGAGGAGCAGCCTGTCATAACGATCTTCTTTCTAAAAAACACATTCAAACAAGGTTAGTTATATTGAAAGCTTAGAAAAGAAATCAAACTTACATTGTCAGAAGTTTTTAAAAATGAAATCTATCGATGAATCTACATTCAGTTACAATATATTATCATCAAAACAAGTTAGAAAATGGCTTTCTGTAACTACAGTTAGCAATCATAAGTTTTGAACTCAATTTTTAGTCTTTTACACAACAATATTAGTTTGATTACATAACTAACCTCATCTAGAACATCAGACGGGAAAATCGATATTGTATCCAGCTTGGATTTTAAATCACAGATTGATGAGGAGTAAAATGTTAAATAGGATTTCATGTCTTGTTCCAAAAGCTTAAGTTCTTCGTGACAGCGGTCCTTTTTTGTTTTGTATTCAAGGAGTAGACGTATATTTGTATCTGAACAAAGAAATAAGAAATATTTGTCATGAGTATATCAAACACGTTTGGTCGTGAAAAATTGATTTTACTGACTTTGAGTTAATCATTTTTCAATCAATTTTCACCAACACCGACAAGATTTAGATTAGAATGATCAAAGTAATAATTTGGGTCTACATCGCTTTTGAATATTTCGAAAAAAAATTGAGAATTTTCCTACCTTCAGTTATGTTGCAAACTGTTGGTTGATTTTGTGGTTTTATCGTGGCAAACTCAGACAGCAGTGATAACAGTTTAGTTTTTGATTGCGAAAGCTTCTTTCTGTATGTTGACCTTTGCTTCGACGAATCTAAATGTAAGTTAAAAAAAAGATAATATACTGTTTGTATGTATCATTATTATTTTTATCCGAAGTGTGTTCTGGCCTGACAATTTCAATTGAAAAGAGCAAAAAAAAAAGAATACCACTTATTTTTAATTATATTCAAAAGTTATTTCTCGAATAAAACTCATCAAAGCTTGATAGCATATTTACTATTGTATAAAGTAAATGAAATTTTGTTGAAAATTACCTGCAATCTTTCGAATTCGGCTATTCCAATGTATTTGCTCAAAATTACAGGAATCGATGGCATTCTGAAATGCTGGAGACAAAACGTTTTCTTTCAAGCCAGAGACAGATTCTAGCACAGCTTCTGGAGAAATTGAAACGTCAGTGTAGCATTTCTTTAGAAGGCTAACTTTTTCTACTTTCTTTTTCGAAAGAAGTCGAATCTTCAAATCCTCTAGATTTGGTAAAACAACAGATTCCAGTGATCTTCTAGAGGCTGCACTTAGAGATTCTGGTGGTGCTATGTTGAGGTCATGTCGAAGAAGAAGTAGTGTCTGAAGCGTTGTTGGTTTCGATAGTACGCGTTTATCTGATAAGTAAATAGAGAAAAACTGTAATGGGGAAATCCCAACCAACATACAATAAAATGCAAAATAAAATAATGTTTCTAACGAATAGTGTCTAAGTATTCGACTTTTAAATAAAATCGAAAGATTTCTACAGGAATTAAGGCAACCTTAAGGGAAGAAATTTTGGCGAATCGGCCATTCACCAATTTCGATAAAATTTGGCGAATGACCCAAATAATTAATTTTTCAGTTAAGTGTTTTTAAAGGAAAACGAGACAAAAATATTTTAAAGAGAAGGAGAGTCTATTAACCTCCATTTGCTGAATCTTTCATTATATTATGGATAGCAGTGTAATCTACATCAACAGTTGATAAGTTCATTTCCTCCAGTTGTTTATCTTTCAACTTTTCATATTTGAGTACATCGTCCTGGACCTGAAACAAACGATTGAAAAAAGATCCAAATTTCAATTGAGATGATGAATGTTCTTTATACCGAGCAATATCATGAATACTATGGGCCCAATGATTGTAAACCCAAGTTAACCAAATTTAAATGTCTTCACGTCCAAAATAAGGACTAGTAAGTTTCTCAGTTTCTATGTCAAAAAAAAGAAAATTAACATCTAGATGGATGGATTTTCTTATTAGTTTTTTCACCCGTTTATATTTTTTGGTAATGTCTTCAGCTAAGTTGATGATTTTTCGTTTATTCCAGAACATGACCGCCTCAGTTAGCGTTTCTTCTCTATCTAAAAAAACAAGAATAAAGCCTGAATAGCGAACAAAGTAACTAAAATAAGTTCGAAGTCTCATGTCAAAAATGATAAAATTTTAGTTTGACTAAAAAACTTCGTTACAAAAAAATGTTAAACTAAAATGACGTTGACTTTCTTGTAAATGTTTCGAAAATTAATTTTGATTTTCAAGATACGAAAAGATTTAAAAGTAAACTGTACTAACTTTCAGGCATTTGATACTTTGTTGTATTCGCCCAACGGGATAAGTAGCTAAATAACTGTTCGCATTCTTCACCGGTGGATCTGCCAGTCCCATCTAACCATTCTCCATCCCAGATTAGCTAAAGAATTCATAAAGAGGTTTTCTCACAGTAATTTTTGAAAAGTTTTTTCTTAAAAAATATTCAGAGCCGCAAATTTTAATAAATTTATTTTCCTGCCAGAAGAATTCTACTGATTGTGGTTCTTACCTGACAGCTGATACTGTGGCCTTTTGCATGCATGACCGATAAAGCACCTTTCAATTTTTCACCTATATTTGGTTCCACACGACAAAGATACTTGTAAAGTTTACACATCACATCAGCAAACATCAAAGATATATTGTTTGGGAGCACGAAATTTCGAACAATGAAATGTGAATAGGCGAATATTTCCCCACGTCGCATATTTAATGCTTTCTGAGCAAGTTGATGCCTGCAGGTAGCAACTTCGAGGCCAGTATAGTCCACAGACGACTTTTTCCTAGGAAGATTTCTAGCTGCGGTCCATTCACCTCCACATGAAACATCTGAATTCCCCTAAATACATGCAAAAAACAACCTTTTAATTTCAGCGGAAATTATCACAAATAGCGTTTCGCTGTGATCAATAATAGAAGTGGTTAGTTAGCTTGCACACGTTATACCGATTTTCAAAGTTTGAAATATCTAAGCTAAGTTCTATCCTTTGATAAAAAACCTGTCCTCGTTGAAAACAAAAATTACGTTATTAGGTTTTTGGAAGACGTTGCTTTGTTCTTTCAAAAACTCATCAACACGTTGGTCAGGGTATATAAACTCGTCGCCGTAATGACAATCTCGTCGTCGACTTAAATGAAAAGAGAAGTAAAGAAAAATAATCAGCCCTATAATAAAAGTTATTTCATCAAAAGTAAAAATTTTGGCGGCAATTAAATTCGGTGGGTTAGATATCATTTAAATATAAATCTAGCAGGAATTTAACTCAGCGGTAGCTAAAACTTGTGAAACTTCAATTCACCTTATAAAAATGAAACAACTTTTCTTAAGCCAAAAATTGGCGATTTGCTAGAAAATTAAATTTGACAGTCAGCGGGAAAAAGCTGTTTTGGTTCAAACTTTCAATTTGGGGATTTTCACCGCCAAATCTCACTGCCACGTTAGTCTCCGCCGAAGTTTCTACCTTAAAAGTACCGCTAGATTTATGTCACTAGTTATTAACATCAACAACTTAGCCAGAAAAGATAAAAAGAAGAACTAAAACAATATTTTTACTTTACGAATTTCAATCTCAGAATAGCTTCACACCAATTTAGCTTGCACACGTTATACAAATGATTGAAACTTGTTGGAGACGATGGCCAATAAAACAATATAATTATAAGTTAATAACGTGACACACTTACCAGCCAGATGTCTTATAACGATACAATTTGCAGTTACCATCGACATGAACAGAATGTTGTTTCACCGAACAGATGGGACACTTCAGCCATCGCTTCCCTTCAATTTTCTCAATCTCAAAATTGATAAAGTTCCAATTCTTGAACGATTGGGTAAACGATGATGGAACGATTTTCCCCTCCTACAGTGAATAAAGATGATAATTGCAACGTTTTGTATTAAATTCAATTTTGATGACACCATTCATTTCACCATTATTTTTTTGCAGAAAAAGAGGATCTCATCTTTACTTAGATTACACGACTGGTATATAGTTGGTTTTCAACTTTTAGAATAACGTGTTTACCCGCCCATGAAGTAGTGTGAGAGCATTTAATGAATGGATAAAAGATGCCTCAGAGGATCCAGGCATATTCTTTCTGAACTGGTCCCACAGAACAAACACTTCTGTTTTAATCAAATGATTGAAACTTGTTGGAGACGATGGCCATAGACCAGACATAATAACATTGTCTAGCGTGAATGGATTCTCCAAATGCTGACACGAGTTACACACTTCGGAGTACTGGGATAAAACATAACGACCTAAAAATAGAAGTAAAGGCAAAAATCAAAAATATGTCCAATGAAAAGCTGTTTTTTTTACTTGAAAAGAATCAGAAACCTAACATTAAATTCAACAGCTACAGCATGAAAATATCAGCAGCAAATACCTTCTAATGTCAAAATGACACTTTTCGAAGATTCTTCGACACGCATAACGTCTTTAGAACCACACGATGGACATCTACCAGGAAATTTCAACGGTACGAAGCGTACTAAGTGTGATCAATTAATAATAAAAATAATTTAAAATGGAAGTAACTTTCATAGTTTAATGCAACCATAAAATCACAAAAAATAAGTGATGTTATCAAAGTCATATAATAATTCAGGCTTTCCAGGGTTTTCATAAGTCCATAACTAAAGTTTACCTACCGTCATTTACTATTTTATAATCTGCTGTTAATACTTGGGTGGGAGCCAGTGGTTCGAAGAAACTTTGGACAAAAGAGACTCTGTTGTGTAAGGGGCACATCCTGTGAATCTCCATGTCACATTTTTCACACAGGTCCTGATAAGAGCAACTCTTGCATTTTATTACAGCTTTATTCTCTTGACAAAAACCACATTGCTGACTAATACCATAACTTTTCTTAAATGCAAGCAAGACTTTTTCAAATTCATCGGACCACATGTTTTCTATCCTGATCATTCGATCTTTCCATTTCCTTTTACGCTTTTCCTTGGACGATTGTAGAATTTCCAAAGCTGAAGAATGAATTTTATTTTAAAATCAAATGCTTAGAATAAGGTAGCACATGTAAAATTCTAAAAGAAATATTCTAAGAATCTCTATTTGGTGTCTAAACTTTCGCTAATTTAAAAGCTGCTTTTCAAGTCCAATTTGCCTTTAGAAAGCACCTTGTCCAATAGATAACTTCAATTCAACAAAAACCAAAATTATAAAGATACCTATGCCACTGACAAGGTCAGCGAAATCTGATTGCGCGTTCTCTAAGTTGGTGTCTTGAGCAATTTCCCAACAACTTTTGACTACTTCCGTCACTAAGATAAGAAATGTAGGATTAAACTTTGAAACAATAGATGTTTTGAGATGCAATTATTTTGTATTTAATGCAAAAAGGTCAACTTAATTACTTAATTATTTTAAAGGTAAACAAACATTATTACAGTCAGGGAGAAACTTAAATTAACAACAAATCTGAGAAGGAGCCTTTATTTATTGAAGTAAAAAATATCATGATTTAAAAATTGAATTTGCTATGTAACTTGAGGAATTAACAGTAGCTTATTGAAGTATCAAAAAACCTTTTTTCTTTTTTCTAGTTGTCGAATTGGATACAGTTCGCTTTCCTGCATTGGGATAGAGCCGACGTCCGTTTATGTCTCGTTGAATATTTATTATTTTTGTCTTCTTGGCTTTTTTTTTACAAGGTGAACTCAAAAACCTTTGTGCCTCGTGTACATCGTCTAAGTATTCTGTTGCATTCTGGAGAAGATCATCACTACCTATTAATTTGACATAAGAGCCATTGATTAGAAACTTATAAAAATGGCCTACAGTTCATACGCAATATCTAATCTAAAAACAAAACCGTGTTTTGGGAAAAATATATTTTAGTATGGTTAATACCTGTTGAGCTAGAACATGCCATTTGTTGAGGAATTAACAGTAGCTGTTTTAAGGTGAAGATTGATGTAATTTTTCTTTTGAATTTGGTCTGATTCGGTCGGTATACTTCAATTGAGTTTCGGTATACTTCAATTGAGTTTAGTTTACATTAAAATATAATTCTAAACGTAAGAAGAAAAAAATGGTCAAAAGACTCATCACATATTCTAAAATAATTTTACATTACCAAGAAATATACTAATTCAGACGACTTATAAGTTCTGTAAAGGTCAGAATTATCTGACTTTGTTAAATGTTATGTCAATTTATCAATTTATTATTTATTTATTTATCAATTTGGTAAACTCCCTCTTTGTTACTAGATTTTTTCACTGGACAGCTGTTAAGTATTTAGTGTATAAATGAATGAAAAACTAAAGTATTACAGTATTAAAGGCCTTGATTTTAATCTGCTTAATTCGTCTCTTTGACTCTTTGTAAAAAATCACCTGAGTGTCAACTGAAAAAAATTAGTTCATCATAAATTTATTGTCTGGGTATATTGTAGATTGTACTTTTTTTTGCAAGAGAATACTTATTCTAGTAAAATTATTAGAATAGAAAATCAAAAATAATATAATTTTTAACAAAATAAAAATCAGTTACAATCCAAGTAAAATATATATATATGAATAAATGGGTGAATGATTATAGCTTGGTTGCTTGCTAACCAAACTCTCCAAGAAAAGTTTAGCAGAATTGAACTCTCAATGTTTGTAAATCAGGTGTAAATACTTTTATTCTAAGAATTGCAAAAGGATAATATGTGGTCTGATCATGCACAACAAAACTTATGGTATGAATAAAAGGTATAAAAGGTATGAATGACCATTATGAATAAAAATATCATAAATCTGAAGAACTAAACACATTATAAATACTTAATAATAAGAAGATGTGAGTTAAATCATATGTTCATAAATTCTCCTTGTTTGTTCTTAAACATAATTTTAATTTGATTGTTGTAAATTTGTTCCATTCTTTTAATTGAAACCATCATACTCATTTGATCATAAGCAAAAATCTCTTTTATTTATTTAAATCCAAATTACACTTTTGCCAAACCAGTAATTCAAATATTAACTTCAAAATTGAAAGTAAATTTTGCATTTTAAGGTTTCTTGATGTCTTCATTATTATTGATCATCAGGTTACGTCATTTCCTTAAACAAAAGATGAGAGATAATATAATTATTTTAGTTAGACTTGACAAACCCATTAACATCACTTTAGCAAATCTCTGAGTTCAACAAAACTGACTGATATTTATAACAGGAATACTACACAACAATTTAAAATGGAAGAAATGTGATAATAGTAAAGTGTAAATGACATTAAAACTTGGTGAATTAAATAATATGATAACATAGCATGACCCAAGAACATCCTACAAGAAAGCCCTAGAAGACCTATGAAAATGGTTAAGAGATAAGAGAGTATAACATAAGGGATGGAAAATAAATCAAAACACATATTTTTAAGTGGAAATTAGTGGTATACCTTTTGAACTTAATTTCCATAACAGCGTTGCACTGAAGCCTTCTCTTCACTAATCAAACATTTATTCTGGGTTTCATTAATCTGTTAAATTGACAATCAAGTTGGCAATCCAGTTTGGTGAACCTATAGAAAAACAAAAAAATATTCATCATATAGAATTTAGACTTTATTATTCATATTTTCTTAGGTTTACCAAAAAAGTATTGCCAGTAGGTGCACATTTCTGTGTGAATGAGAACATTTTGTTCAAATGAAGAGATTTCTCTTGATTAATTCAAAACAAAGCAGGGGGACAACCATGGTGTGTAGTAACTGCTTTTTGAACACTTTGTGTTACCGTGGCCATCTTGAATGATGGGCAAAACCATTTCTAGCATGGTAGCCAATAAGAAATTACCAAGTCTTTATTCATTGGCTTCTGTGCTAGAAACAGTTGCTGTTTTGTCCATCATTCAAGATGGCCACAGTATTATCAGGATAGTTTATTGGTCAATATGGACATTCAATCATTAAACTGGGTACATAGTGTACAAACTCAAAACACTATTAGCTTAGAACCTTGGCTAAATTGGATTGAACTCAATGGAATGATTGGAATTCCATTGGCCGAATTCATCAAACAGCAATCGAATTTCATAAATTTTTTTTGTTGATTGGATTTGATTGCCGTTACGATTAGATTGGATTGTAGTCAATTTGAATCCCATCGAATTTCACAAATTTTATTCAATTAGAATTCAATTGATGGATGCTTGATTCAGTTAACAGACCTTTTGCGAATCAGGTTAATAACCCTTTTGATTTACATCAGTACGCCAGTAGAATTTCGATAGTTTCCATGAAAACTTCGACATTTCCATGAAAACTCCAACATGACCTTTATGTTTCCTTTTCTGAAATAGAAAAGGGTTTTAACATGATCAGTTTATAAAAGTACGTCAATTTTCGATCAAAAAAAAATTCTACTCATCAGACACGGAACAAAAGAAAGTCATAAAAACTGGTAAAAAAAACAAAAGAAACACCGATAAACCCAATTTCTGTCGCTTCGCATCGATGGGTTGGAAAGATTTTACGAAAAATTTGATCCCTGTTAGCAATAGAACGATTTGTGATAATTTTCTTTTTAACCCATCGATGCGAAGACCAGCAAAGAAGAACTTTGGTATTCGTCTGTCTGCTATAGAGTGCGACAAAATTCCTTATATAAAATTGTGTTCTCCTACTTAAAGATCAACATCCAACTTCGATATGGTAGGAGCAATCAGTCTCGTATTTATACTTTACAAACGCATTTGTGCATGCAATGTCAATGGGATTCAAAAGAAAAGAGGTAAAAGCTTGAACCATTAATGATTGATATAGGATATATGTCCTAACTAAGGAGTGTTTAATGACTTGTGCTCACTCGTTTGGTTGCCGTGGTAAAAAAGCAATACTTTTGTAGGCTTTTTTTTTGATCGAAAATCGACGTACTTTTATAAACTGATGATTCGCAAATATCAATTTCCAATCAATCGATAGATGATTTATGTGCTGCTAGGTGTTCGTGTGTGGCTTATTCAATTGTTATGCCCTCGAACAAGAAATTTGGGATCTCATTTGTTGGAACCTGCCCACACACACCTTTTGGCTGGTTCCAACGATACTAAAAGTACCAAAAGGGTCGTGGGTGCTCTTGTTGGGTGCCGAAATTTAGAAATTTGACAATCCAACAAATGTTGGGTGCCTCCCACCTCCCACATAGATTAAGCACCTGGCAAAAAGCATCGGGTAGAAGAAAATGGTAGGGCAGATGATGGAGAGAACTGCCACTGCGTGCCGCCCAACTCCCTCCCTGACCCCTGCCTGAAGGCATTGCATTGTCGGGTGCTATAATTTGTCAAAGTTTAGCACCTGACATCCACAATGAGAGCAACTGAAAGTCGGTAGAGCATCAGCAAGGTCCAAGGAATGCCAAGGTGTAAGGAAGGACTAGGAAAAGCTATATTTGAACAAACCTAAGAAGAATATCTTCAATTGATTATATATATTGGTTAAAAAATTATCAACCCTAATGTCCGTCTGAACAAGTTACGTTAAAACAACAGGAGACTACTGTTACCTACACCTGAATGAGCCTGAAAAGTTGGTAGCTGGAAAGTTGTAGCAGTTCCCAGTGCAGTGCAGTGCAGTAGCGCGGCGACCATGAAAACAAAATACCACAGCTAAGTCTACCATTTTTAAAACTTAAAAGCTAGATTGTACTCAAACACGCATGCACGGCGCGCAGGAGCAGATAATAATTTAATGATATACATTAATTTCACGCACTCGAGATTAATGATTAAGATTAATTTCAAACGAAACAACAATTAATTATGTACAATAATATCAGAGGTGATAATGACCTGGATATATGCTCTTCAAAGGTCAGGTCCGAGTCTATCGTTACACCAAGATCTTTCTCAACGAAAACGTGCTCAAGTTG
>JAUJPO010064480.1:0-12627 GCA_032270745.1 Tiaropsis multicirrata | reverse complement strand
TCGCCAGCTAAAAATGCTCTTTCGCCGAAATTCGGCGAAAGGCGGCATTTTCTGGGAAAGAGGATTAAAAGAGTATTGAGCAGCCCCTATAAGAAACTTTTTCGTTAGAGGATGAGAAGAAGCCTAGAGCAACCCAGCAGGACATGACGTTGTCCCAACATTGTTTCAACGTCCAAACAACGTTCTGATGTTGACACAACATTATTTGGACGTTAAAGCTTTTAAATATTAAAAATAAGAGAGAAAACGAACTAACAGAATAACGAGTAGCTGGTTCAGAATGGGCCTTCGTCAATGGGAAAACTTTCTCAGAGAAAAGGACCAATTTTTCGGCCAAAATGTCAAATAACGAAAAGATTTTCCGACGCAGTGATCCCACTTAGGTACAGGAAAAATCTAGTATGAGAAAAGATTGCAAGATCTTATCAGTAAAAAATCTCAAATACTTTTCTTTAAGTAAGCACGTTTAAATATCAAAGCTCATAAATAGGCCTTCAACCAAAATATCTATTGTTTAACAATAGATACCAAAGCATGTGAGGTTCTTCCCCATTATGAAAACTGTACTGTACTCATTGAAAAAGAGCATACAGTCGGAAATAATTAAGACTGACAAAGTTTTAGTCACTCTCTAAAAGGTTTGATCCTTTCCCATGCGGATTACTTACATTCGTCATGATCGAGAAAGATGGTATCGGAGATGCGGACGGAAACGGAAGGATGTTTCCACGTGTTGTAGTCCACGTGACGTGGGTTCAGAGTGTCTGGCAGCGTGATGAATTTCTCTTCGTCTATACTATTGCCACGGACCATTGGTTTGATCTCAAAGTCTGGAGAAGATAATATATTGAGATCAGCAAGATAAAAACATAAAGCGGCTAAATCCTATAATGTCTCCCTGAATTTTCTGCAAAAGTCTTCCAAAACCCTAAATGGGATTCGGACCATTAACTTCGTGTTTCTGTTATCAATGATTAGCAATCGCTTACCCCTCAGACTCCCTTAACTCGCAGCTCTAACCCTAACTGGAATTGATAGTAATCTATTGGGAGACATTAAGTATAACAATTAACCGGGAGTAAATGGATCAAAGAGGCTTGCATCTTCTTTTCGTCCAAAATAGAGAAAATTGTTGTTTGGGGCACAAAACAACATAAGAAACAAACCCAAGCATTTACTTTGTCAAAAGATGCACCGTCCTAAAAGCTAAAGTTATGCATTCAAAGAGGAAAAGTAAAACACAGGAGAAATGAAAAACTAAGTCAGGTATTCACGAAGACACCCGCATGAAAAACTAATACAGTGTAGTCTCTCTTTAAAGCGGACACCATTGATGCAAAAATACATGTTCGCTTTATAGAGATTGAAATGAACTGAAAGCAGTTCTTTCGTTCCAAGAAATAGTGTCCGCTATGCAGTGATATCCACGATATAGAGATGTCCACTTTAGAGCGATTCCACTGTATCCCTACACCTCATTCTGCGATGTTCCCGTTAGAAAATAAGAATCGTGAATGCGAACGACGTTATCGAAGTGTGCTTTATACGATTACTTACAGATATTAGAAGTAGCTTGATTATAAGTGTTCAAGGTTAATGATCTTCGGTTTCGGTTTCGTTTGATGTATGCTAAATTCTTGGATAAAATATTGACAAATCGCTCCATTTCTTTCATTAAGCCTGCTGTACCGCTGTATTTCTAAACAGAGAGTATGATAGGAATTAAGGCCGGTTTACTGCGATTCTTTGTTTTACAAAATTATACAATGCTAGACCAAAATCGGCGCGATTTCGAAAAGAATATAGAAAAGTTGTCAACTTTCTTTTTCTCTTTCTGCTCGACCAAGACGAAATCTTTTCTAAGGAATTTCCATCAGAACATAAGCCGCACAATGAGTAGAGACAAGGATTTAGACTGGTATGAATCAAACAATAGATACAAAGGAGAACGTCATCTCTTCGGATATTAGCGAGGTTACGCAAGGGGCTATCTACGACCTTAGATGGCCGACATGGACCTGTACATAACATTTAGAACTATACGCGTAGGGATTTTGCTTGAATATGTTATGTGCAGGTCCGCGTCGTCCATCTAAGGTCCTAAATAAACTCTTGCGTAACCTCGCTATTCTAAATCTAAGGCTGATCTAATGACAATTTAACTAGCTTACCATGCTAATGACCAGTTAATGGCAAGGCAGACTACAGGTTTTTTATAAGCATATTTGGGCTCGTTAACAATAGTTGTATTGTTAGGAAAACAATAGATGCATTGTTAGGAAACAATAGAAATGCAAGATATAGTCAGTCTCAGTTAAAAATTTGTTTCTCATTGCTTATAAACACAGCAGTAGCATTTTCCCTACCTTTTGTATAGAGTCCCAGAACGGAGCCAACGAAGTTTGGAAAAGTTTGCCAGCACTCTTGAGTAGATTCTGTAAGTAGAAGAAAAATAAATCGATTGTTCATGACATGAGACTTGAATACTTTCATCTTTAAAAATCTTCGTATTGCTTGATCATATCCAAGCAGGAACACAACGTTATTCCAACATTGTTTCATCATCCAAATATCGTCCTGACGTTGAAAGAACGTGTCTGCTGGAATCATTTTAACACAACAACCAAAACGTGTCAACCTTTGTCGAAATCGAAATCGTTTCAAAGATGTATTACAAATAACATGGGCGGAAAAGGGTACCGCCAATCTCAAATTCATACTCACTCCTACAAATTCTTCTTCGTCAGCAGAAACGAGTTGGGCGGCCGTCTGGTTGCCTTCGTAGCTAATCATTAAGCGTAACGCATCATAACCTATCATGATGTCCTTTCCGTAGAAAACGTGCGGCGTGAACGTCATCTTGGGCGCAGAGACGGCGAAATCGAGTTTATACGATATGGAGGTCACTAGGTTTTTGGTTAATTTTTCTCCGGACGTCAGCACTGGTTCCAACTGTAAAAAAATAAGGTTTGGAAATGTTTTCAGAAAAAATGCCTAAGAATGCTTCATATACCTTTTTATAACGTTAGTTTCATAAGAATATCAGGCTGAGATTTTGGATTTAGGACAAGGTCTCAAAAAATAATGCTGACCCTTGAGGAATATAAGAAAAGTGTGTAACTTCCATACAAATCTAAAGTCTACAACCAGATAGAAAAGAAGACCTACCAGCGTTTGTATGTTGGAAAAGAGTTGCGATGTGCAATCGAAGAAATCAGGAGCTTGCCAACCTTTACGTGGATCGCAATGCCGCGTTGCGTTGCCAACAGCGTTGAACGGGCATCGCTCACGTTGTGTGTCACCGCGCGCCGCGCGTCTCCACCAGATGCCATCGACGTAGGTACGGGGACACGAATTGTTGATTTCTAAACAAATGAAGTCAAAGAATTTGAAAGTACACCGAACGGTGATACATAGTTCAATTTAATTTTACGTCAGTGATAAATGACACAACTTTCACTTGTTCACGTACGGTGCTCAATTCAAAGAATCCTATAAAGTTCCTATTGAATTTTCCATAGTTACATGCTCTTATCAAGCGTATACTGTCGTAATAATGACGTTAAAATAATAAAAGAAATTGAATTAAAACCTGTCATTTATAGTTTGTACCCCCCCCCCCCTTTCATGTTGAGGAAGTCGGAAACGCCACCTTGGTGAAAAATCCAGTCGGGTCAATACAAATCAGGAGAAAGTCCAGGAAGTATGTGTGAAACTAGAATATCCAAGGGACATGGGTGCTAAAAATCATATCCTCAACATGCAAATCCAGGGGGTGTTGAAATGTTGAAAATCCAGAGGACCAGGGGGTGTAATTTTTGAACAATAACTTCCTCGAAACAGGGGGTACGGACATTTTTCTGGAAAACCCATTTGTGTTAAAGCGTATCTCTCACCTCCACATCCATTGGTTATTTCTTGCCAGACACCAGGGCATTTGTCGCATTTCATGCCGATAACGTTGGCTTTGCATTTACACTGGCCGCTTTTCTTGTCACACACTGATGTTTCACTTCCTTCCAGTAGACAATTACATTTGACGCAGGTACCTCCTCGCAAGAAAAAGTCATCCTATGGAGAATTAGAGACAATGTCAAATACTATACGAAGAAACTAGGGAAATGTTATAGTAAAAAAAATCGCCAATAAATAGAACAATAGAAAAAGTGGCCCGCTTGTATGCCTTTCCCTAAAAAAACATAACCCTAGGAGCATCTTCTCGCTACTTAATTTTTCAATAGAGGCAACAAGATAATGTTCGTAAAAAAGATATAATTCGATGATATCAACAATCAATTGAAATTCACACTTGAAGTTATCCAATATCAGATTTCCAAATTTGAGCTTAAAAGTTCAGATCCCCCTAAGGGAAATCCCGTGTAGATGGCCTCTAACCAGATCGAAAAGCAACCTATTATTTCATTACATTACAAAAGCATTTGCCAGGGTGTGAGTCAGGTTCCTTTTTGCCATCAGGGTCGCACGTTTCATTGAAGTTCTCATGCAACTTGCAGTCACATGGTCCACAAAAATCTTCGCCGAACGTTTTTGGTGGACATTTCGTCTGCTTGGTAATCTCACAATGTTCACCTACAGGAAAATTGGGTCAAAATATAGTAGTAAATAAGTTAACCGGGGAAGCCTACAGTGTTGGCATCTATCCCTCTTTCGGTAGCGCTAAACTACTGAATGGATTTAGATTGAGGCGGAGTGCCACACCTGCCGTCAGCTCCCAGTAATTTACCGCACAATTCAGACTGGACGAATGTCGGGATCAAACCTACAATATTTCGATTGCGAGGCGAGCGCTCGACCGACTGAGCTAACCGGCCACATAATGTCATGAATAGAGCTAGACTCATACAATTCCAATTCCTATAACTCGAATAATCATTTAAATCGATTTAAGTCTTCGGGTCTACCTCCTGGAGGGTATGGAGCTGCCAAATTGAGCCCATTGAAGTTTTCCGTAGTAAAGTCTCTTAAACGTGTTTGGAGAACGAAGCATCGAGACTAAAATTAGTCTTTTTTATTCAACCAATTTTAAGAGACTTTTGTACTAAAGAACGACATGGTCTCAATTTGGCAGAGGAATTATATGGGTTGGTCCTCAGAGGCGGCGGATACAGAAGGTACTTTTTTTGACGGCAAGTCTTGACTTCCAAACTCTTCCAAATAAGAAAAATGAACAAAAGCAACACTCTCCATTGAAAGATTTGAGAACCTTCTGTATTCGCCACTGGGTCCTGGTGTTCCATGGCGGGCACTTGGAGAAAAATATACAAAACAACACATTCTTGGTGTCTCGCTGTTTTTGAGAATTCTTTTCTGATGACGTAAATGCTTTGACGAACCGGGGACCGTGGAAAAGCTAGAACCTTCACCTAGCATCTGATTACATTTTTTGATGAAACATTTTATTCTGATCTCATCAATTATTTGTTGATTTTTTAGGACCAGAACCCAGCAGGCCTGGAACGTTGCTTAACGTCAAAACATACTTTTTATCTATCTCGTGATAATTTCATCATTACAAGAAATTATTATTAAATTTTCACCCAAATGGATATTGATAGAATAGCTAAATTTTCAATTATTATTTTTTTTTTTTTTCGCTCGGAAAAAATAATCTTCCAGTACATGGCAGGTGGTTATTGGCTCCGTATGGAAAGTAGACTTACCTGATATCCTTGATATCGATTACGTAATTAAAACTTTTAACAATGAAACTAGTGGCAAACATCCGGCTTTTTGAGATAATTCCGTAGAAAAGATTACGTAATGGATATCATGAATTCTGTTCTGATAGACCTTTCCCGAAACCTATGATGTAATGTTTCGAGAAACATGAAAACGAGGCGGAGTGTAGGACAATGTTTTTGGGTATTGGGAACTCTCAAGATTCGTTATTTTGTCTTTGTGGTTTTAAGATCACTTTGTTTTACTTTCACGCGAAACCCGATCGGGAAAACTTTCAAGCAAATCGGAACTGTTTGACGTCAGAATTGCAGGAAAACAGAACACTTACTAAAGCTTCAGGAATATTTTGAACATTCTCGCCCAGTAGACACGGAACGTCCATACGACGTTATTTCAAGGCTAGATGCCCATTGAAGTTTTCCGTAGTAAAGTCTCTTAAACAAGTTTGAAGAACAAAGCATCGAGACAAAAATTTGTCTCCTTTATTCAAGAGAATTTTAGAGACTTTTGTACTAACGAACGGCGTGGTCTCAAATCGGAAGATGAATTATAAGTTGGTGTAGAGCTAGAGGGCCTCTTTTATCGTAAAGTTGAAATGTTTAATTAATTTATTTATTCTCTTGAAAACGTGAATTCGA
The DNA here is from genome assembly GCA_032270745.1 of Tiaropsis multicirrata. Lineage (NCBI taxonomy): Eukaryota > Metazoa > Cnidaria > Hydrozoa > Leptothecata > Tiaropsidae > Tiaropsis > Tiaropsis multicirrata. The sequence continues at coordinate 6,289 of JAUJPO010064480.1, read as the reverse complement.
ATGGACACGACAAAATCTTCATGCGATATTTATGTTTTAATGAATCCACAATAAATCCCGTTTTCAAAAGGCAACCTTTTCCTCTATAAAAACCAAAGACTTCGAAAAAATAAAGTTCCTCCCCTCAAAAAATTATTTCTCTCCATTTCTTCTTTTTCACTTCCGGAAATCCTTGTCCATTTATGTTCTTTAAAAGCATGTTTTTTAGACTTGCAAGTGTCTGGTTTTCTTGAGTCACAAATAGCGGGAATTATGATTATAAAGTTATACACGCGGGCGGAAGATGTGCTAATAAAAGAAAAACGTCACGAGAGAGGGTAGTTGGAAACCCAAACGTAGTGAGCGTGTGCTAGCGTAAAGTAAGTTTGCGACTGTAGTTGAGGGCGACCCGAAGGCTCCCTTTTCAATCAGCTATCTACCTGAAGGTAGGGGACGACGTCACTCCTTTCCCTGGATTTCTCCACTTATCCTCGCTCTATTCCCTTAATGCTGAGTGCCAAGCAGGACAGCAGCGAGTACCAGTTTTCAAGTCTTTGGGACTCGGTTAGGGATGAACCCATAAACTTGTGAACGGGAGGCAAACACTCTAACCAATACTAGGCCACCGTCGCTACTTAGTAACTAGTCTAGGACCAGACCAGAACAGTCCAGGTGAGTAATGAATCAAGTTTTGCCATATTCCTCATCACACTAAGTTGAAAAATAACTCAAAAAGGGTAATTTCTTTCGCTCCAATTGAAAAAATGCTCACCTCTATGGAACGCCACAACTGCCAAAAGTGATCAACAACTGTTTTGCGTGGTTCATTTACAAAGCGGTTCGGTCGTTAGAGCACTTCATGTGGTGGTTGAAAGCATTTGCGCAGTACTGCTAGCATTTGGTGTGGCGGTTTAAGCTTTTTGTGTGATAGTTCAAGCTTTTCGTGTGGCAGTTCAAGCCTTTCGTGTGGTAGTTCAAGCGTTTCGTGCAGTAGTTCAGGATTTTCGTGTGGTAGTTCAAGCTTTTCGTGCAGTAGTTCAAGCATTCAGCAGTGCGGTGCTTTAATCGCGTTGTGTGGTGGTAAAATTGTTACGTGGTGGTTCAAGCTTTTCGTTAGAAACACCTCAGTAGAAAATAGGATATATCCTCTCTTACTCCATTATCCACTCCAGTGGTAAAACAAAGAATTACAAAGTTTTACAATCTTGAATTCGGTGTGTTTACTGCTTTTAATGTTAGCTTGTACCCAACTCACACAGCGGATTTAAAACATAACGAACCCTACCCTATCGTCAGGCTTGGTACAGGCTACGGTTTTGGATAGCATATTTTGCTACCGTCGTTAAGACTCAAATTTGACGTAAGAGATTGACGTACAGACGGCTCCCGTGAAAACTTGTGTCCGTTACAACAAATCCGACATGTTGCTTCATACTCTTCCGTGCTATTTATTCTCTTTAAAACGGAAACACAGTCTGTTCGAAAAATGGTCATTCCGTCCGAGACTTAAGTCTGTTGCAAAAAAATTGTAACTGTCTCCAGCAATTTAATTTTTAGGGGCATTAGAAATGTTTTGAATTGTGATACGGTACGGTACGGTAATTTCCAAAAGGGGTAGAGAAAATTGACGCCCAAAAGGCTCGTCCATCAACCCCCCCCTCGTGTTCTTTCTTATTTTTTTGGAATACACGGGATATACTGCTGTTTAAACAGAAAAACTAATCGTTATTTAAGTTACAAATTTTCACATTTTTATGTTTTTCTCTGCTTTTCATTTTTCATTTTTTCATTCATGTTCTTCATTCAAAACTCCGCGATATTATATGTTATATATACTTTTCTACGATATTTTGATGAAAGGTGTGAATCAAGCCTGCTTTAAATTAAAAACTTGATATCAGCAGGAACAAAACAAAAGCTAGAAAAATGTTGGAAAAAATTGTTTATTTCACAATTTCACTCAAAATCTATATTGTATTTGAATATAATAATTGATATGGATATTTACGTCCTGTAGCTGCTGATAAAAAGGGGGACTCATCAAAATATTACTTGATTACATGTTTAGCTGCATGTTTGTCTGAGCAATGATCAGTTTGAGGAGGTCGAGTCAAGTAGTCTACCTTAGCGAGTACATCGGAATATAGGCTAGTCAATTTTACGACATGTGCACTAAATAGTGCTTATTCCTACAGGCTAATTTGTGTAGCAGAAAATTTTCACGCTTTTCCGTTCTAGAACAAAGGATATATTTATTCGCGGGCTAAATCTATCCGGACTAGCCTGTAGAAATATGCACTGTCTAGTGCACATGCTGTAAAGAACCGTTCGTCATCGTGATTTACTCATTTAACATTTAACTTGGTTGACGCTATTGTGCATTCAGGCTTTATTGAGCGAGACAAGGTGTAAGAATCAGAGGGATACTTAGGATGATATCTTTTTAAAGATGGTCGTAATAAGAAGCTTACAGAGGTTTTGGGGTTTGCGTAAACTTAATTCTTTCTTTGCATACATGCGTGAAAATGCAGAGCCTTATTTCCCGACTTGCGTGGAAATTCCCCGATTCTGGAAAATTGGGATTGCGTGAATTTTGAAAAAAGGGGAGATTTGATTTACCTCTTGACTTAAATATGGTTTAAAACAGTAGATAAAGATTAACCTTTGGTGTTTAACCTTTCGATTCAATTTAATCACCTTTCATTTTTTACATTTCTGTTTCATTCCTAGTCACGTACTTGAATAATACTTTACAAATCCTAGGGGAAGAAGACCTATAAAAGAATGGTACCAGGTATGTGTGGTATGTGCGAGCGTAAGGATTCCTTTTCTCTGCGCCCCTTCAGTACCAAAGGCTCTGGGGTGAAAGTAAAATCTTTCAAACCCGCTCGGTTAGGTGAAATGGTGAAATGGTAACGCTTATGACGCCAAATTTCAGGGGGTTTTGTCGAAACTTATTTTTTTTACTTTTCTTGAAAGAAATTTCAAAATAAATTCAAAAAGTTTGAACACTTTGAAAAGTTTTTTAATTCTTTTTTGAATTAAAAAATTGTAAAATTGCTAATTTCTATCATAAAAGTCTTTTGTTCTTTCATTGTATTATAAGTGGGTTAACTCTTTGTTCTACCTTTCTGATTCTTTGTTTTTGCCGTGCACTGAATATCCGATTTTCAACTGGGGTGACTATTTTCTTCGCTGGGATGCTGGGGCGAAAAAACCGGACCATTTTGAGCGATTTTCCACTGCATTTTTCCGACTAATTAGTTCAAAATAGCCTAATACAAGGTTTTCAGTTTGACAAAAAATTTAATTGTACAAAATTTTAGTCACTTTGGTCCGACTGAGTTTCGTCCGGTAAAGTATATTGGATAAATACTATTAGGGAATTTTCAGACAAAAAAAAAGATGAGAAATAGTTAGTAAAGACTTAATATGTAGAGACATAAAATTAAAATTGACTTTAATTTAAGCTGTGTATAGCATCTTACTAAAATGCGTGGGCAGTCGAGGTTGTCTTTGATTATAGATCCTATTCTTTTCCTTTGCAAATAAAAGACTATTTTTTTCTTTTGCAAATTATTCTTTTCTTGTTGCTATCCATGGTCTAGTATTCTATAAACTCATAACACAATTTTCAGCTTTTTTTAAAAGTTTTTCTCGTGGTATAGTTTTGAGAGCTTAAAAAGCCATACACAGGAAAAAAAAAATCGTTTAGTAAAAAAAATATAATCTACATGCTATTCATTCAAATTGTTTTTCTTTGCTAAAGAAATTATACTATTTTCATAAAAAGCAGTGGATTTTAAAGTATGCTAAACTTGTACGATTACAGTGTTAATGTATTGGGATAAGTTATTCAAAACGTATATAGAGTTAAAAAAAGAGCTAAGAATATTACTCTACAGTTATATACCACAGAGTACATTTTGGATGAACGCATCGCATTGAGTTTGATTGACTTTTTTTAATTTAAACTGCGGTTGACGAATCTTTGTATGATGTAATCTTAACATGGTGGTCCTAAAGTGTTTTGATTATCTCCACAGTAGCGTAGACAGATGTCGCAAAATTGTATAGGAGAGCAAATTTTATAGTAATATATGATAATTATATATAATAATTACACAATGGTAATGTGAATGTGAATAGATAATTGATGCATCGTTTGTAAAACAATATGCCCTCCCGGCAATTTGCGCCACCCCTCTGTCTACGCCACTGATTTGGATATTTTAAGCATATTATTTTACATTGCCTTGTTTTTTTGTAGCATTGGGTTATTGGATTTGATGGATTTTGTTTGAGTGATCAGCATATTCCCGTTTCTGTGTTCTTTCATCACAATTTTCAGTAATTCTTTAATTTACCGCTGGGATGACCATATTTTCTCCACTGGTGCAAAAACGGGTCTTTTTGGAGCAATTTTTCCACTGGTCACAGACACAGGGGTGTACCTGTTTATTAGTATGGCATTTTAAAAACTTATCATCCAACTTTAGATCAAAGCAAAGTGTGTAACACAAATTCAACACTGGCAAATCTTTTCGCACTATCGATAATCAGATATATATAGCATATACATAAAGAGAAGCAACAATGATTTAATTCTTTTTGGGAAATTTTATATGGAAAGTAATCGAATTAACAGATGCAGATTTCTTTGATCACTTGACAAAAAATAATATCATTGACATGCATTATGTGAAACAGTAGCAAGGAGGTAAGATACACGTAGTGTATAAAGAAAGAAAGAAACCATGAGTAGTCGAGCTGGATTTTATTCTGTATCTTCATCTTCATCTTCTTGTGATAAAGACGCAGATGAAAGATTTTTACCAGTAGAAAACAAAACCGAAAATGCTACAGAGACGCCGGACAAACCTCCACCGTCGCCGACTACACAATCAAAGCCGGGACATTCGTACACACGAAAGTATTCGAAATATGGGAAAAACAAACGAAATAAATCAGGAGAGGTAAGAATAATATAATTGTTTTGTTATTCTCTTAAAAAACAAAATTTTATGGAATATCGTTCTTATAAGCGGTCGCAGTAGTAGGAATCACAGCGCAGCTAGACAGCAACCCTACGGTTAGCCATGACCTATATACAGAGACACTCGAACTACAGAAGAGAGACCATACTATAAAGAACCTCGTGTGTGTACCACAATGTCTGGAATATCCACTCATACTTTTGCAACTTCATACCCAGGGCGATAAGCTTTCTGACATTAGAGACGACGCTTAGTTAAACGTCGGCCTCTTATTTCTTCTTATTCTCTTATTTTCCCCGCGCGGCCACCGATGGTTCGCCCTGGAATCAAGATTGATACTTTTGTATTAGAGTTATTGTACTCGAATCATGATTCGTTAGAGGATGAGAATTAGCTTAGTCTGTGTACGGACCCGCACGATTTGCGGAAAATTCGATAAAATTATTTTTTATGTAGCGAGTTTGTTCTCCATTCGGTGTTGTACGTCCACACACCCAGTTCCTTTTTTGCGTAATTTTTGCTGACGCTTGGTAAAATGCGTTCCCTCTCCTTTTCTGGTGGCTCAAGTCAAAGCCAATCAAATATAATTTCATCATTATGGGCTTGGAATTATTCCACCGTTTCGCATCGTTTCCGAAATGAATTTCTTTCGTTTATTACTCATGTACCTTTTATGCTTTTATATTGTCACACGTCATACGTCATACTACCCCATCAACACAGCGATCTGCTATCGGATTCAAAAATTGAATAAATCTAATTTTGTTTAATTATTTGAAAATCCGCTTTTTTTTTCTCATTTTAGTATTTTCAATATGGTTCTACAGGAAAAACTTGAACTCTGTAGCATTACACTACACAGCCGTAATTATCTTTAATTCTGATTTTGAGGGAACCAAAGCGGGATGAAGAGGGAACCGGAGGGAACCAAAGAAAACGAAAGTAGTTTATAAGTAGTAAACAAGATAACATTTTGAATTTTTATTGTATTAATTATATTTAATGTGATACTAACACAAAGTTTCATCTTAATGGGACTATTATTAAAACACGAGTTATTTAAATAAATGCATCAAAGTTTCCCCGATTTTCATACTTCCAACAGCAGATCACCGTGCAAAAGTGAAAGTGACCCCTGAGGTTTCGGAGGTTCTATCACTATATACCCAGTCAGTTATTCAATTCACATTGATTGAAAATGAAATTACAGTTGACTCGCTCTAATTCGAATCTCTGCTATTCGAATCTCTCTACTATTCGAACAAAATAAAAGTCACCGTCAAGAGACTTTCTACTACAGAGACTTTCTACTA
>JAUJPO010064469.1:0-12627 GCA_032270745.1 Tiaropsis multicirrata | reverse complement strand
AACATTTGCTTTATCTGATGAAATACCGTTGATTATCGTATACTGTGAGCGATCATCTAAATAGGATTTTATGTACTCGAGAAATGATCCAGATATTCCACACCCAGCCAGTTTATTAAGCAAAATAGGATGGGCTACACTATCGAATGCTTTTTGAAAGTCAATGAATAAAACAACAACAACCTTTCCTGAATCAATAGATTTCAGCCATTTCTCTGTCATATGAAGAAGAAGGTCTTCACAGGAGCTCTGTTTGCGAAAACCCCATTGAAAATTGCTGAAAAGATTGAACGATTCCAAATGACCAACTAGAGCATTACAAATGAATTTCTCAACGACTTTGCTTGGTATAGATAACAGTGAGATAGGACGATAATTACCACAATCTTTCTTTGATCCCTTGTTTTTATATAAACAGGATACCCTTGCAGTTTTCCAATTTGAGGGAAAGGACCCATGCTCAACACTTTTACAAAAAACTTTGAAAAGGCTTGAAACTGAAGTTTGTTCATGCAATTTCAAATCCTTTGGAGAAATATTATCAGGGCCACAAGATTTTCCATTTTTAACAGCTGAGGAAAAACACTTTTTGAACTCATTGATAAAAAACAAGTATTCTTACAAACTTGCAAACTTGCGTTGGTAAATTTTAAATAAAAAACCACCCATTGTTGCGAAAAGGAGATCATGTACAGATTTGGGAATTGCCCTTTTATACTTGTTCTCAACCATACAGGCTAAAATGGTAAAAATTAATAAAAAATTAAAGGGTATGGAGCCGTATAAATAGCATGAGTCGAAAAAAGTGGCACATTTAATATCCTGGTGCTGACTCAACATGCATAATAACATTAGTCTAAAAAATGTAAACAAAAGAGTTGATTTGAGCTATGGTGAAGACATTCTTTTGTCTTTGTAAACAAAAAGATCGCAAAGTTGTTTTCAAATTAATTAAATTAATTGTCTTCATCCAAAAATAGAAACATTTGATTTCTTTCAAGAATAAAAACATTTCAAAGTATTATTGAGGCCTTTTTGTTTTGTTAACTTAATTACATTCACTTTTTTGAAAATGTCACATTTCTTTTTGTTATTATTCACTATTTAACTGGTTAGGTCAATACGAGTCAACTGCGCTCTTTTGATTGGTTCTCAAGCGGTCAATATAATATGGTAAAGTCCACTTCAAGGAATGGCTACACTTACAAATATTTTTGATGATAGAACTTGTGTCATTGAAATATTTTGTCAGTTTCAAGAATTAGCGTTGCAATGACTTTTTCTATAGGGTTGACAGCAAAATGAATCAGGGGTAAACATAAAAAAGAAATAGCGAAAATTCATCAAAAATGAGGGAAGAATGTCACTTTCTTGTAATCGAAAGCATTAACAGAGACTCACCAGTAAATAAACACAATAATATAACTGTAGCTCGGTCTGTTTCTCCGGCTGCAGTCAATATTTTCCCGTATTGACCTCCAAACCAGTACACATACGTACGGATGTTTGTGTAATTGTATTAATAAGTTTACATTTTTTACTGACATGAGCGCTTCTGAAAATAGATTGGTTATAATAAGCTCCAATGCCAGGAGTTGATATTGGGGCTTCAAAAATTTAATCTCTATTCTATTAATTCTATAAATTCTTCTTTTTATTGGGTCAATCTGGAGTTTTTAGAAGTTCTATGTTTTGTTATTATTTGCTTTTTGAACACGTAACCAAAGAAGGTCGTTAATTTTCTAAAGAACGCAACATTAAATGGTAATCAAAATAAACCAATCTTGAAGCGACCTTATAAAAACTCCAGCTCATCTGTTTTTATCAGACACTTCAATGTTTATAATAAATTCCAGACATTATTCTCGTAAATTAGATCAGTTAAAACTTTACCAATAATTCATTACCTATTCCATACTAGAACATATAATAAGAAAATGCCTGAGAGAATTACCAACACAACATTTCCACCAGAACTGGATGCTTATATTGATCTATTTGAAAAATTAGGGGAAGGTTTGTATTTAATTCTTTAATTCAATTCTTTTTATAATTACAATAGCGTAGCCAGAGATGGCGCACAATTTATGTAGGAGTGCAAACTTTTACAGCATAGTCCAGGTCAAATTTTAGAAAGGCAGCGTCCGATGGAAAATAAAAAAAGCACTTTTTGGGGTAGTTTTGTACAAAAAGACTGTTTTTGCTACAAATTTAAACATATCTAGAAAATTTCGAGAGGGGCAGCGCCCAATAATCGGACCCTTAAAATGCATAAAAAATGGCCTGTAGTCATTAACTATTGATAATGTGAATAGATAATTGATGCTTCGTAAAACATATGCTTTCCAACACATATTTTGCACCATGCCTGTCTACGCCACCGAATTAGATCATTTCAAGCTTTTTAAAGCCGCCTTTTTTTCAGTAGAAGAAAATAAATCAATTCAAGTTACCTCACTCATGTGCAATTTAATCTAATCTTTATAGAGATTGAAAATCGTTTATTTGACCCCTAAATACATTTCCTAGTTGTTTTGTGGACTTGGTTGCATAAGAATTTGAATTATTTTGAATAATGAGTGTGCAACATTTTGTCAATTATCTCCATGAAGATTAGAAAAAACGTTTTTTTAAAGACATTATGAATAAATAAAGAGTTTTTTTCATTATCCAATCTACTTTGTTGGCAAGATAGAATGTTACTTTTAGCCTTAGCTTGTCTGTGTTCTTTAACCTATTTCGTATTGCACCTTTTGCTCTTTTTCAGAACATTTTTTATACTCTTGTATTGTGTCTTGAAGTTTTTTAAGGGAATACAGCTGCTATAATTCTTTAATTCCAAAAGCCTTAATCTTTTAAACTTCCTTGAAACTTGTTTTCTTGATAAAATTAACTCAATGCTACAGGTTAAATAAACTTTTTTTATCAACTGAACAGGTGGATTTGCTGAAGTACATCTGGCAGAGCACAGACCAACTGGCATGAAGGTTTGTATCTTTCAGTATCGGGCAATTTAGTGTTAGCAGTAAAGCTAAAAATAGTGTTCAATTTTCAAATCCTTTACATTTTTTGGAACTAAAAATACCTAAAATATGCCTAAAATGTTTTGCCTTTTTTCTCTTCAAAATATCACATAATATTTAAGACAAGGGTGATATTTTATATATAATTATTTTAAGGATATCAACTCTGATACAGCTGTTATAATTTTTTCTTCAATCAAATCTATTTGAGTTGAAATAGTCCTCTTTGTTTATGCTGCGTGTTTGTCATTAAAATATTTCTGTTGAGTTAAAATCAAAATGGATTGAATTAATGACAGCAGATCATAACTTTATAGGACATTTTGCATTTTGATATCATGTACACATTTGAAATCCTTTTGTCTGAACTAATATCTTTACATTATCATTTTGTTTCCAGGTTGCCATCAAAGTAATGAGCAAAGCAAACTTGAAAACTATGGTATGTAATTTTGAATCAAAACATTTTTTCCTATCCTAGTAATTTTAAGCCATAGCATAATTAAAGCTGTTTGGTTGAATAATTTATTGTCATTTGAGCCATATATACCTGCTTGTCTTGGGGACCCAGTTTGTATTATTATTCATTTTTTTTCCATAACCACTGTAAAATTTTCCAGGGGGATCTACACAGAGCTTATCGTGAAATTGATGCAATGAAACGGCTTGGATGTCACCAACATGTCTGCCAATTGTACCAAGTTGTAGAAAATGATGAAAACATTTACTTAGTACTTGAGGTAAATTTGTTTTTAATTTTAAATTTTTGCCATTTTTTTAAATTTATTTTTTGTCTTAGGGGATTAGGGTGGAATTTTGAATTTTATTTCATTACAAAGAATAAAGTACATGTGTTAGGCCAGGGAAACTTTTTATGGAGGCTAAAAACGGACGTCACAGGCAAAACTGTAAAGATCCAGAAGGCTTAGAAAATAAGCTATGATACTTTACTCTTCAAAATAAAGAAATAAAATTCCACCCTGAAATTTTGTGATTACCAATCCAAAGACCTCTACTATTGGGTATAGTTTAAACAATTGTTTTCTTCTTTTTAGTATATATCTGGAGGAGAATTATTTGATTACATTGTATCAAGAGAAAAATTATCGGTATCATTCCTTATGTTTTTTCTAAAAGTTTTGCCAAAATTTATTTTTGTGATAAAAGTTTTGCGTAAACTTGAAATTTTAGAATGTAAGAGCAAAACAACAGAAACTGCATTAAAGATGTGTTTTAAATTTAAATTTAAATTTCTTTATTTCATTTGTACAGGAAAAAGAAAGCAGAAGCTTTTTCAGACAAATTTTATCCGCTGTTGCATACATTCATTCGAAAGGCTTGGCACATAGAGATTTGAAGCCGGTAGTTGAATCAACTTTTTTTTGTATCCCAACAAAAATTGAAACTCAAAATTCAGATTACAAAAGCGTAGATATAATACATAGAATCGACTTAAAGGTTTTTAAAAATGACGTGAGAATTTGTTTGTTGTATTAGATAGATGATTATAGTTAATTAACTTTGAAGGTTTTCATATGTGACGTTCCGCGGGATTCGTGGTACAAGTTCATTTGCTGATCCTTATAATGATCATGCCATCGATCCTTATTTAAGGATCCTGATCCTTAATGGAAAAATAAGAATCACAAGGATCCTATTAAGGATCACAAGGATCCTATTATAGATCATAAATCGATCATATTAAGCAAAATAATTTCAAGTCATACAGACAAACAAGGAGTTTTATTCATTGAAACCAAATCTAGATGGTTAGTGATAATTCACCTTTTTCCAGCTGTCGCTTTCTTTGTTCAAAAATTTTTTGTTTTGCGCGCACTCAGTGATTTTTAAAGCCCAATTTACACAAACAAAATGCGCACTGTGCTGCGCTACAAAGGACATTTTTTGAGCCTACAAATATCACAATTTAAATTGATGGCTCACACTGATCTTTACAAAGATCGTAAGGATCACACTAATCCTAATAAAGATCACACTGATCTTTACAAAGATCACGTGGATCCAAATAAGGATCATGAAATGATCTTTAAATAAAGATGGTGATCCTTAAATTAAAGATCAGATCCTTAAATTACGGATCAGATCTTTAATTAAAGATCTTGATCCTTAAAAGGATTTCCGAGATCTTTACAAGGATCAGCAAATGAACTTGTACCACGAATCACGTGGAACATCACATATTATGACAAAATATTTTCAATGAAATGCCTAGCATTAATTCCAAACAGCAGAGCTGGCAAAAACCTACATTTCTAGACCATAATTCGAACTGTTTTTCACTTATGTTATTATTTGTTTCTTTTCTTGATTTCAGGAGAATATGCTTCTGGATGGAAACAATGTAATAAATGTTATAAATATTTTTTTAAATATTTTTCAAGATCATTTAGAGGGACACAATTAATGATTAATTTTAGCTATTTATCAAAATTTGCATAACATATTTTTTAAGTATTGTAAGGTTTTTCAATTATGTTTATTTAAATCGTAAATTTTCTGTTTTTTTAGAGCATCAAAATCATCGACTTTGGTTTAGCCTCAGATCCAAACACAAGTTTGATGATGCCACTTGCAACATGCTGTGGATCTCCTGCTTATGCCGCACCAGGTATATAGGGAAATATATAGCTTGATGTTTGTCACATTCTTATATTATTTAAAAGTATGTGTGTATGGTGGTAAATATATAACTGTTATATTATTCTAAAAATTCACTTCAGAAAATAGAATCAAAAGTTTTGGAGACAACGGGATCGCGTTTGTTGATTTGGCGATTCAAAATTATCTTAAAATTATTATTCTTTTTTTTTAGAGTTGATATCTGGAAAGGATTATTTTGGTGCTGAGGTAATTATAACCTATGCATAGTTGTTTTGTCTTAAAAGCATTCTACGGTGATATATTGAGGCCGACGCGTCCATGCTGACGTACGCAAAAATTTAATAAAAAGAATCTATTCAAATCTTTAAACAAACATTAGAAAAAAACGGATCTGTGTCTTGCTCCACATTTTTCTCTATTCATTATAAAAGATTCTTTTATTTACATTTTGCTTATGCAGCTTTTTGCGAGACATATAAAAGTACAATTGCTTTAAGGTTGAGGGTGTTTTTTTGTTAACTTCTGTACTGAAACTTCATACATCCAAAATAATTTATTCCAATTAATTTGTAAGTCGAGGTAATGATATATGAAAATTTAATCTTTAAAGTTAAATGTTGAATTCTTTCTTCCTCATTTTTTTAAATTCATCATCATTAAAAATGGTAGAACTTTAAAAAATTATTAATTTTTTTTCTGACAGGCCGATGTCTGGAGTCTTGGAGTTGTTTTGTATGGGTTATTGAATGGTTTTCTACCCTTTGACATTGAAGAAGACGAACCTACTCACCTTCTGTACGACAAGATAAAGGTCTGTGTAATACATTAAGTGCACATAATTTCGCCGTAACTGAAATTTCGTGATTCGCGAAATCATTTCAAAAAACCTTTTTTTCACGTGTATTCGCGATTTTTACCCTATGAGGTTTTTTTCGTGTATTAAATTTCGCGAATTTAACCAAAATTAAGATTGAGGTGCTTTTGTTTTCATATGGTAGAGTAATATATGCGTGATTATATTATAGATTAGGTTTTATAAAGGCTTGAACAATAAAAAGAAATATCATTTACTTCTTCAAATTACCCTTCTCTTTCATTTTCGAAATTTTTCGCTTAAGGAGAACATTTCGCGATTTTGGATTTTTGAAACATATAGTAGCTTGAATCATTCATTTAACTCTTAAATAATTTTTTTGCAGTTACAGGAGCTCTGTAATTGCAAGAACCGGAAAAACTATCAGATCGCTTTGATAATATTTTAATGTGTCATGCGGTCAGAAAAACTTTCTTTGATTCCATTATTGTAAACTATGTTATTGAGTATTGCTGAATTGTCATCTTTTTCTTTATCATAGCTTGGAGAATTTGAAATTCCTGATTGGCTAAGCCAAGGTATATGTATTAGTTTTTTACTTTTGTCAAGTTAATAGGCAAAACCATCCAACTAGTTTGTTTAAATTAGCAGTACGGTTTTGTGTTAGTAACCTAGAAATTGGCAGTTGTTTTCTAACTAAACTTTTCCATTCTAGAGGCCCAAGCCAAGCCTCCAGTCACTGCCCCCAAATTAGCTAAAAAGTTAATTTATGTCCAATTATGTAATGGTAGAAGTCTGTTTATTTAATTATAGGAAGTTTGAAAATGTTGACCCATTTGCTGACAGTAAGTGCATTTTTGTTCATCTTTCTGACAATTTTGTGAATTGAGACATAGACACATATGCTTACGTCAGCATAGAAAATGAGAGAATTTCTTGAGAGATTTGAATCAAAACCAAAGCAAAATCTCAGTTCTTGGGAAATTGTTAAGTCATTTTTATAGGTATAAGTTATTCTCTGCTTCAATATCTTTAGTTTTTTATAACAACATATCAACTGAAGAAATAGATAAGAAATCAATCATGCAGCTATCGTAGAGAAAGGGATTATTAATTAAAAGTCTAATGATTTTTGTATTGAAATCGTATTGAATTGTATTGAAATTTTCCCGATATTTTAAAAGTGTGTGAGCTAGAACGTTAAGTTTTCTAAAAAGCGAGATTAAGAAGGTCATTTCACAAAACCAATTCTACGTGAATTATTTGTTTTCATTTTTTTGCCCGGCAGGTCGATCCACAGATACGCGTAACAACAAAGGACCTTTTGACACATCCTTGGTTGTGTGAAGGATATGGCAACCCTGTTGAATACAAGAGTCCTCTATCAGTAAGTACCCCCTTCATATACTCTGGGAGAAACTAATGTCAGTTTTATTCATAAGACGATTTTGTTGGTTTCCAAAATATAGTACAAGGATTTATGCCTCCAGGAACAGCTCAATTATTTCCAGCTCCCAGTTAGACCTCTAGATGCTGTGGTTTTTATGACTTTAGAAAGTCGCATAATTTATGACGATTTCTTTATTTATAAAATCCTCTTCCGGTTTTTTTCTGGATGTATGGTGTTGTCATTAACGAATATGGTCATTACTCCGTCCGTTTAAAACATTGTTCTTATTTTTATGAACAAAAACTTGAAAATAGTGGAATTCTTATAGACACAATGAAATAAAACATTAAGAGTCGGTATCTAAAATTTGCCTTTTTCTCATCTACAGAAGGAGAAATTGGAACCACGAATTGTTGAAGAATTGACCGATTACTATCATTCAGAAAATGACGAGGCTACAAGTAAACTTATCGAAGAGGTATTGATCCATGATTTCGAATTACTTAAATTTAGCAAATTCTGAATTACATTCTGAATCTGATCTTAATTCTCAAAGAAATTTACAATTTTTTCATCGTTTTCACCATTTTTATTAATGCCTGTAAGAAACTCATTAAAACTGTGTGTCATATACATAGGCTTTAAAAATACTTGCCGTTTCTGACAGACATCTTTTCTTTACTGCCATAAATCCTATTTTGAGTGTGACTATTTTACGTTTTAAATAAGCGAGTTATTTAATAAAATCAAAAACGTCACGGGGAAATCATATATTGAAACATATTTTAGAATCGTATTGGTTCTGAAGGCTACTATTTTATTGCATGAAAATTTCACGGTTTCGCGGTCGAGTTCGAAAAGTTCGAAAAAAATGAAATTTGATTGATTACTCCAAAAATTACACTAAAAACACAGGGAAGTACACTTTTTTTCTTGGATACCGCGAAATTAAAATGCCGTGAAATTCACATTTTTTTGCCTTCAGAACAAAGGATTATTATTAGGAAACATTATTAACATTCATAAAATCATCCAATCTGTTGTTTTCATTAACATGTATAATATTTTTTAATTTTCAGTTTCAATACGATTCGTTGACGGCCCATTACTTTCTATTATACAAACTTCGTCAGAAAACACCTCGACCAAAAGTCACCTTCAAAACACCTGTCAGGTATGTAAAGTCGTAAGCAAGTTAGAAAATTGTGTGTTAATCATCTGCGGGTTATTCAATGTGTACTAGTGATACTTGAAAATAAAAAAGTTCAGTGGAAGAGAATTTCGATCTTTTATTTGCGAGGTCATGGCGAATGTTTCTTCTCGTCATAAATTCTTCCATTTGTCTTTACACTCAACACTCTTGAATGTTTTAAAATTTCTGCAAATTAAAGATTTTGACCCCCCCCCCCCGCCCTGAAAAAGACGAAAATATATATAACATATAAACATATAACGATTAATCGATTTGTTAAAAGTTTGCGGAAAGTCTTTTCCTGCGAAGTACAAAATTTCTTTTCTTTTACGCCTATTTGAGTTCCCGGAGCCCAAGATGTAAATCTTTTGTTGTTATTTTTGTTTCTTTTAGACCAAAACCAGTTTCCAAAATGCGAAATGGACAGGTAAGCCTTAAAAATTAACGCATGTCTTGTTCCGATAGGATTACCCATTCGAAATAATATTTTTTCCCCTTTATTTTGACTCCCCTCCCCGTTTATTTGGCACTTGTGAGTATATAATTTCTTGAATTGTTGCACAATGTTCTCTTATTTATTTTTCTGCCATCTCAGCGAAATTGTTACAGTGTCAGCGTTGATGATATTGATGTCACACCTACTAGAGAAAATCGATCCAAAAGTTGTTCTAACGACCGTAAGTGTCACTGTACTTCGAATATCTAAGAAAACCGTTTTTTATTTTCGACTGAAGATCGTTCTTCGCGAACGTGAAACTCGAGTTTTGAAATTAATTACTGGTGATTGTATTTTTACTTTTAAATTTGTTATGTTTGTTGGAATTGAGGTATTTTCCTGCATTCTTCCCCAGAAGTGGTGTCAATCGAGGGCTTTGGTAATTGAAGTAACCATCCAGTGGTGGATACGGAAGGTACTCAAAGATGTTGACGGAGAGTGTTGCTTTTGCTCATATATTCCTTATATATTTAGTCAACAATCTCCGTCAAAATTTTTGAGTACCTTCTGGTATACTCCTCTGTAATCGAATATTAAGCAGATATTCAATAGGCGAAGCGGAGTTGAATATCACACCACCGAGGTTTGATTAATCCAATAACCAATACTTTAAATATATGATTTATTATATACCTGAACTTAAATTGAGGTTTTACCTAAAGGGGTCTCGGAATAGTGTAAAACCATTCTAAGAAAATTAAATGAAAACACAACTTCGACGTTAATTTGAAAACAAAACCCTTAAAACAATACCCTAAAAACAATAGGTTAAAATAACGCTCAACCAAAACAATCCGTCAAACAATCAACAATGACCCAAACTGAAATCGACACAATAAAAAAATCAAAAATATCGTTTTAGCGTTGAATAACAGGGGTGGGATATCGATAGTTATTAAATGGCCGTTTTTGCCTACAGGTATATAATAATTAAAGTTATATGGATTTGTTGATCATTATGCAAAAATTTGTTCGATTACATCAATTTTAAATAATCGAGTTGATTAAGATTAATTGTAGTTATGGATAAAACTTTAAACTATGAAAGAAGTTTGATTGCGCTCCGTCTTTGTATCTTATTTAAAGTTGCGAGAGATTCTCATGATTGGGCGTTATTAAAGAAACGATTCTAATAATTCTTTAAATTATCATTTTACAAAGGACACCATACCATCTAATGGATTTAATATTGCGGTTTTGTTATTTTTACAGAGGACCTGGACGATATGCCATACCTCGACCCATCGGATAAAGATTATATTTCACCCTTGAGAGACACACGAGAGTAAGTGTACATGTTTATTGATCAACCAGCCAAAGTTGAGAATCAATTTTCCGTATTATTCACCACCATTGTTACCGGGACAAGGCGAGAAAAACATAATTCCCGATTTTTTATCGGGTTAATGTTCGGGGAAAGGATTAGTGCGAACTTCTATTTCTTTTCACATTAATTTAGGACGTGAAATCTACGGCTTGGTTGGACCTGTAAATAATCTATTAAGGATTATTAGCATAAAGATTTTGCTGGGCCGGGTTATGTACAGGTCAAAGTCGTACATTTCACCTCCTAAAAAGCCCCATGCGTAACGTCGCTATTGCTTATATTATAGACGGTATCATCTTTTCATACTAAAAAATGAAATCATTTTGAAAATAAGGTTTATTCAAGCTGGAAAATCCGCCCGCCAGTAAGATTCAAACTCAAAAAGTTGCAGTCTAGATAGGGCAATCAAAAAGCACCTTTTCATAGAGATAATGGTCTGTACACCAGATGAACAGTTGAGTATGATCAATACGCTGAGATAAAAACGTTGTTTTCATGTCGAAACAACAGAACGTTTTGTTTTCACGTTGAAATTGCTTGTCTGTTGGGATTTGCATTACTCTTCCCGTTTGTTTTCTTAACAGGAAAGCTTCATCACACGTGGATAACTTGAACAAATTGATTTCATTAACACCAGCACGGCCAAGACCGAACTTTCACAATAAACGTATCGGAGGAATGGCTGCTGGTCTTGTAACACCAAAGTTCGCCAAAAGGGTTTGTCTCGCTGTTTTGTTTACTCTTAGGCGCCAATCGAACGCCCCCTGTTTATTAGTTTTTCGATTTATTTCCCCTTCTTTTATTCGACACGTAAGGGTACACGCCAATAAGTGCATTTGGTAATTCCACTTCATTATACCAGATGGTGCCAAGTCAAGGGCCGGTAGGGATTCTTTTTGCCCTTTTAAGGGTTCGGTTATCGGACGCTGTCCTTCACAGAATTTTACTGATATATATATATCAACATTTGTAACATCCTTAGAAATTTTTTAGTCTTTTTAGTCTCCTGTCCTGCCTTTCTAAATTATAGCCTGGCAAGGGTAACACTTTATGTGCATTAAATATGACAATTTTTTTACAATGTCTTCATAGATTGGTAAAAGAGTGGCAAATTTGATGACTCCAAGAAAGAATCAAGGTGGTGAAGAGCCACGTAAAGTAAAGGTACGATTGTCTCAGTTTTAATACCACTAAGAAGATCTGCCAGGCCTAAAACTTTAATAAATTATGCATATGTGTATGCTTTGTTTGGGAATCGTTTTAGTTATTCAGGAAGGTGAAGGAAATCAAGAAGTGAAAAATATTGAAAAACACGGAAGCAATATATTTCGGTATTACTATTAGACCATTTATTTTCAAGCTATGTATAAAAGGTGTATCTATCATAACACAAGTTCTCTTATATACATCTAAAAATTTCAGAATTCTATTGATAATTAAAAATCGATAAAAAATAATTTTGAAAACAAAATTTTGAGAGGTGTTTAATTTTATTCCCGTCATTTTCTCCAAGCGCAGCTTTCTTTTTTCTGGAATCAATAACAAGACAGATTTTCCGCCTCTGATCAAAAAATCCTCCTGAGCTCTTACATGAATTACATGCTCTTACAGATATAGATTCTAGTAATGCTACCACGACTGGATTGTTCATCAACTATATCTTAAGTGTACTTTTTTGGCGGGTATTTATTTTGGCGGTTCGCCAAAATCAGAAATTTTATTAAATTTGGCGGGTATTTAATTTGGCGGTTGATAGATTTTAT
>JAUJPO010064458.1:0-12628 GCA_032270745.1 Tiaropsis multicirrata | reverse complement strand
CCCCTGCAGATCTAGAGATTCTTGCACCACTAAGTTGTTGGTCGTTTTATTTTTTTACGGGGGAGAGCGCACAGGAAGAAAGTTATTTGAGCTAAAACGGACTTGTTTTTCTTTTTGTTCCTAGTGTGCAAGGGGCTCCAGGTCCCACCGGAAATTTTCAGTCCCACAAGCACAATTTAATTCCCCACCTGAAATATCTCCACCTCTTTACCTTACCAGGTCCAGGGAAGGTGCCCGGGCCAAAAACAGGGTCCCACCTTAAAATAGTAGTACTTTATTACTTTATTAGGGGGCAGGGACCCGACCAATAATATTACCCATGGTAATTTTGAAGGATGACAATAATGACATTTGATGAGAGTTATTCTTTGTGTTTTGTTAAGAAATGGCGCCGCAGGTGAATTTTTTTTGAAAATACTGGATGAATCAATAAAAAATGTGTGAAAGACTCCAAATCCCATCTAAGTGGATAAACCCCCAGCATAACCTTTATCCCTCACCTGAAATCCAAAAGTCTCGAACTCAAACCCAGCACAACATTTACGATCCAAATCAAACCCCCCCAGCAGAATGTACTAGTATATCTCGACAAAGTTAATTGTTCACTCAGGGTTTTTGGTTATGTTTGAAAAACTTTTACTTTCCCAAAAAGTGGAGTGGCTATGGCCCCCGCCGATAGCGTGGACGACCCTGAAGGAGGCTCCCTAGATTGGCTAAGCCTCTTTTAAAACATATTAACAGAAAAGGAAGCTTTTGTGAAAGGGAGATTTTCTAAAAAAATTGAAATGTACTTTTTTGTACGATTTTGAAATAGAATTTAATCTAAACAACAACCAGGAGGGGGCCTCCCCTAGAAACTATGATTTTCATGCATTCATGCATCGAAAATTCGTTTTTCACGCATCACGCAAGCAACTCAAATTCAAGCATTCACGCAACAAAAAAGCCCATTCACGCAATCACGCAAACCGCATAATTGCTGTGACATGTCAAAGCAGGTGTTTTGCTTTTTACTTAAAGCTGGTTAAAAATATTAACTTGTAACAGTTGACATCATATTCTACATCCAAATACGCTTTATTTGGTATATAAATGACCATGTTAGGATGGGTGCTATTGGTGGCCAAAAGTTACAGTAAATTAATCAATTTTCTAAACATGCTGTAACTTACCCGAGTATTCTATAAAGCATTTCAAATTATGATTTTAGTACTTTTTTACTCTTTCCAGGTCAAAAATTATGAAGTTAACAGATTGGAATGGCTCGGTGAATCTTTTCTCTACACAGTAAATTTTGTTTTTACTTTCTTTTCTATCTTGACTTATTCGGCTAACGGAGATTACAGGCACAAAAGTTTTTACTTTTGTAGGGTGCTTATTATAAAATATGGATGGGCTTAATTGATTGGTTGATTGATTTTCTTCTTTCTTTCAGGTATCTTATGCTTTATCCTTAACCTATTACTGCTCACCATTTTTAGTTTATTATGGATATTCAAGAGGTAACTACATTTGACTCAATTGTTATCCCCAGCTGTGGAACACTTCTTCTAATTCTGCTACTACTACTGCTAGTACAAGACAGTCATCTAATCTACCTAGTACCTTTAAATTTTTGTGTTTTACTTTTAGAAATTTTCAGCTCTTCTGATAGTCTCGTATACTATTTGAAGTTCTCTTTGTCAATATGCATTGGTGTAGCCGCTTCATGCCTATTGAGAGGTTTGTTGTGTTTTTTGATTGGCCCTTCTGAAAAAAGAACTTGACCAATAACTTACCCAAAGTTGGCCATGGAAAACTCAAAAGCTCCACTACCTTTTTTTAATTGTTTTTTACCTTAATTGTAAATTTCATGTGTATTAAATTTAGTACAGTCTAAATTTTTCAAAAATCCAAAATCACAAAATTTAATACACAAAAAAAGTTCTAGAATTTCACAAATTGCAAAAATTTCAAAAATGAGAGAGAAGGGGTAATTTTAGGGAGTTTAATATTTCTTTGTATTGTTCAAGCCTTTATAAAATCTAATCTATAATAATACAATTATTTTTGTCGTTCCAGCTTCATCCTACATGCAAAAAAACATGATACAAATTGCAAAATTAAATAACTTAAGGCACATGAGCTATACTAATACATGAAGTAATTATTAGTCTGATGTTTTCTGATATTTTAGATTAAGACCTAGTAATTCGTGTTCTAATTACAGATGTCTTTTTAATACACAGGTCTTGGGAGAGCCATCAACCTGGAATACCAAAAATTCATCGAAATATTGAATGCAGCCAAAAACAATAAACAACAAATGGTTAGAAAATGTTAAAGATCTTTAAACCTAATGTCTAGTTTCATTACTTTCAAAGTGTTAGAAAAAATTAAAACATTTGTTTGGCTCTCTTCTGCATGAGTTCTAGATGCTTGAAACATAATCAAAATTAAAATTAAATGTTTTTTATTGCAGGAATCACTTCGAAATTATGATTTTGATTTTGCAGCATGGCCAGTCAACTTTAGATGGGATGAATCGATTATAAAAAGTGAAGTTTCTGATTCTTCGCCTGTTTCTGATCACGAAGAAAGCAAATCTATCATTGGAAAGATTTTGAGTATTCCTTCCAAAATTATTGAGTATGTTTTGTTGTAAACACGTCTCCTATATGCATGGTGCTGGGGAGGTAGGGGGGGGGGGGCTTTGCACTAAAAAAGAAGGGGGAAAAATCTTTTTACTTTCTCAAAATTTGTAGAGAGCTTTATTATTCTGGTTTATTATTTTTCAGTTATTGTCTTGGTCATGGCCTTGCCCGTCCGATGGCGTTTCCTGGATCTGTCAAACTGCTTCAAATGGCAATGGGTATGTATGTGATCAAATGAGTTTTCAATATTATCAATATTATTATATATTTATGTCTAGAAATTATTTTTATTGGATATTTTCCCTATGATTTTTTCTCTGTATCTCTCTGCATCTTTCTGCATCTATCTTTATTATTTGGACCAAATTTATTATTATTTTCAAAAATGGGTATTCGTAAACATTTTTGCGTCCGAAGAATGGTAAATTGTTTTTTCGAAGTCAAATATAAATATTTTTCAATGTTGATTATTATTTTTAATGGTTTATTCCATAAGAGTTAATTCCATTTGATTACCAGTTAAGTCTATCGCTTGTTTTAAAGATACTTCTAAAGTTGTTTATTGAAGTTCATCATTTTTATTTTCAGCTCAGATGGGTGACCAGGGAAGAACAAGTCTTCTAGAAAAGGTAAAAGTTATGATGATTTGCCAGCTACAACTTATAAACGTGTCAGAAGTTTAAATTTTTAAGTTTAAGTTTATCCTATGGATGTAAGTAATCTTTTTAAATTTTTTAGTACCTACAATAAAATTTTGGGTGTCCTAGCTGAAGATGAAAAGTGTGATAATGTTAATTGTATTGTTTTTGCATTGATTCTCTATCTCAACTGAAACATCTTCCCTGGCCAAGGTTAAGAAAATTAACATCCATGCCAAATTTCAACTCCTAAATTTCACCAGAAATTAACACGCAATAAAACGCTTTTTTACTTTTTAAATGTTTACTTTCAATAAGACCGCAAACTTTTGAGGCTCAAGAAATAGTCTTAATTTTCTTAACCATTATCAGTCAGGACCAATAAATTTTGAATTTTGACCTTTTTTTTAAAGAAAGGACTGAGGGCAAAACTTCTTTGTAAAAATGGAAACGAAATTGATTCGATGTTTGTGGACAGAAGAAGTGATGAAACAGGCGAAGGAAAAACATTGGTATGATTTCTCATCTTAAATTTTTACTATCATACATACATACTATCTTTCTAAAATACATACTTACTTTCTAAATATATACTATCTTCCAGATAGTATTCCTATTTTCAAGTATTCGTGTTATATTTCCGTAAGGTTCTGTTTACACTAGGCATATTAGACATAATACTCGGCCCGGTACGAATTAGATATGTATCGAACAAGCTTGTACCGCCCAGTCTCTAAAAATGCCATGATATTATATGCTCTCTACTACCTGGAAACAATCGGTTTTTTTATTGATCCCTGGAGGAAATCTTCATGAAGCTTCTTAGATGTACTATTCTAGATTAACCTGCCTGTTTAGAAAAGACATCACCCTTCAAGATTGAAGCGGAACTGGACACATTTTTATCATAAACCGTAATTTTGGCAAAGCACATACCTACATACAACAATTCATCAATCAACTACCACGTGTGGACTTTTAAGAGGGTTTCATGTTTCATCCATGCCATGCTGCATGAGTGCGCATGCGCTAGCTAGTTAAATCGTATGACCTACAGTACCTTATAGATAAAATCATGGTGTAGAATGGCCCTTAATAAAAAATGGGTTGAATTGTATGTGGATAGTTGAAGATATCATTTATATCTGAAAGATGGTTTGTATTTTGAAAAGATAGTATGTATATTTGAAAGATAGTATGAATATTTGAAAGATAGTTTGTATATTTTGAAAGATAGTTTGTATATTTTGAAAGATAGTATGTATTTTAAAAAGATAGTATTTTGTCCACTCTGGCGCGCCATAGGCTTCCATTAACCTAAATTTGTATAATTTTACATTGTTTTTTATTTATCAGGTTATTACTTGTGAAGGAAATGCAGCTTTTTATGAAGTTGGAATCATGGACACTGCAAGAAAAGGTACAAAGGCTAAAGTATGATTTTGAATTTTGACAAAAGATCCCGGGGTCGTCACCTTATGTTCCGACAGGGTGTACTGCTGGGGTTTCGAAAATGACGTGGAATTTAAAATTGTGGTGATTTTTGGACAAAATGGTGAAAAAGGGACCCTGAATGGCATTGAAATTCCAAACTTTTCCAAATAATTTCCATATTTTTCTCAAATTTTCCAAAAATGGGACCCTACGAAGGTTCATTATTCTAAACATATTTCATTCAATAAAAAAAAGACCTTTCAATATTCTGTATTGTTTATTTTATCACCAGAAACTTCATCTTAATAATGACTATTTTTCTTTACACATTTATAGCTGGTTACTCAGTATTGGGTTGGAACCATCCAGGATTCTTTGGAAGTACGGTAAGAATTTCCCTTCTCCAAACAATTAATGTAATTGCAATTCTGATTCACGAAAACTCGACTTTATATTTGCATATTTATCGTTATTATACTGAAACTGTCAATACAGGGTTAGGTTTATGACCAAGTAATACCTAGATACCAGTAATGTTTCTGGGCTGTTCCTTGAAAGCATTGTGCATTTTGGGTGGAGTATATATAAGTTTTTTCTCATGATATACCCCCCGTACATTTTTGTACATTTTACATTTTAAGCGTTGATTTGACCCCTCAAATATCCGACATTGCCCACGGATATTACAATGGTAATTACTGGTAGGTACCTTAATCAATCCCAAAATGTTGATGTTTTCATGTTACACTTTCAAGGGTCAACCATTTCCCGATCAAGAAAGAGAAGCGATTGACGTTGTGATGCGTTACGCTGTCACCAAACTTGCTTTTGAAGTCAACGATGTTATTTTGTTTGCTTGGTCTATTGGTGGTTATACTGCTTCTTATGCTGCCATGATGTATCCTGATGTCAAAGCTGTAGTAAGAGGCTTCATTCAGAAGGATCGCTATTTTAAACTAATTTTGATGTTGTTGGGGAGTAAATCCTGAGTTGTCTGTCAAAGCGTGGTTTGGAAGGTTTGAATCTAGGAAAATGTCCCTGTTGCCCTAGGCCTGCTACGTATACGAGTATCAATCAAATTTAAGATGTTTCCACATGACGATATTAAGTGTTGCGTCTTAAAAAGTATATCGGATAGGGGGAGGGGTATTTTACATTAAAGACACACGTGACTTCTTCATAAAAGTTTTATTTGATAGATTTTACACCGCTCTGCTTTTGAAAGTGATACAGAACGATCTTCCGTATCATGGAAACCCCTCAAAACGCTCCGATGAGTTTTTCTTTATAGTTTAGAGGACATCTATTATTGGTTTAAAGGACAAAAGCTTTTCCTTCCCTCCTCCTCCTCCTCCTCCTCCTTGGTGAAATTTCAAAATTTATTTATGAAAAATCTCTTCAGCAGTCTATGAAAAACACTTTCCGAGAACAGAAAAAAAGGGAAATCTTTTTGCGTTTTATGCAAACAGTACATTCCACTTGATAACGATGCGAATTTTAAGGTGTTTCCATTAAAAACTCTTTGCGTCTTAATTTTTGTCACGCACCGCAAATATCGTCATGTGGAAACGGGGTCTAACAGTGATTGACCAATTACCCTCTTCAAATGAAATAATTTCAAAACTTTAGGTTCTTGATGCTACTTTTGATGGTATCATTCAACTTGGTGCAGCAAGAATGCCGTCGTTCGCAGGTAAATGATAAAGTTCTCTTCAATGGACAATATTTTGTCCTATACTAAACTTTATCCAGACATTTTTCATCGCCATTAGAGAGGTTACCCAGAGGGCTATTTAGGATGTTTAATCTGCGATTTTGACCTGTAGTGTACATAACCCGGACAAGCAAAATCTTGATGTTTATAATCCTTGATAAATAGGTTATGTACAGGTCTAGATCGTACATCTAACGTCCTTAATAGCCCTTTGCGTAACCTCGCTATCCATCATATGTCAATTCTTCAAAAAAAATAACTTTTGGAGTTTTTGGCTGACTTTGTTTCATTCAAAATCTTTTTAGTTAACACTGTAAAAAGAGTGATTCGTAAATACATGTTTTTGGATATCACTCGTCAAATTGTCAAGTAAGTTACGGAGAGGTATTTTCTACAGTTATTTTCTATTGCGATCGTTTCCTGAATTCTTGAGAAAAAAGAAAAACCAGCTAGTATTGTATTGATTCAAGGACTGGATTTGCTAGTATTTTATTTAAAGAAACTTTTGCAGCAAGAAACTTTCGTAAAGTGAGAAAATTTTGAAATTTCGTGAAAATCAAATTAATGAATGAGCCTTTGATTAGAAACTTGCATATAACAAATTTAGCACTAAATCCAAAATTCTGAATCCTAAAGAGGGCCAATACCAATAAATTTGTTAATTTGCAAAAGAGAGTATGAAATTTGCAATAATTGCGGAAAAATCGTTGGTTTTTTTTGCGAATTTCATTGTATTTAGGTTAATTTTTCTGGGGTATTTTCTTTCTTCTTTTTTTTCAAGTTATTCTTCGTTGTTTCTTGTTACAGATATTCGGGCCCTGTGCAATTGATTAGAAGACAACGTGAAGAAATTATAACAACAAGGTACTTTACACCTTTCACAGTTCTTTAAGTTTCGCTTGCTTCGTTTTCGCCGACAAAGTGTTTAGTAAACAGGTTTTTTTCTGATTAGTTTTTTTCCAGGATTTTTCAGCTTATTGGATATATCAAATTCAACTCAAATTCGAACAAATGCTTCAAATGCTTCAACTCAAATGCGAACATAAAGGTAGCCATGCCACCTTTTCTTGAGTTAGATATCACAATTGAAGATGGTATCTTTGTGTACAAATTATATGATAAACGGGATGCATTTCCTTTTTACATCGTAAGGATGTCTGATGCATCAGGCAACTTACCAAACAACATTTTTTACAGTTTAATTTCATCTGAACTACTAAGGCTTGCGCGCGCTACTTTGAAGTACCATGATTTCTTATACAAGGCAAGGGAACTCATCCAAAGAATGTTGAAACAAGGTGGATCTCTAAAAATAATTTTAAAACTGGTAGATAAAATTTACAACAAACATTTTGAGGCTTTTTTCTCTTTCAATATAACAACTATCTAAATGAAAGCAGACCTTGTATAATGTTCAACGTTCTCAGTCCAAATACCATTTAATTTTCTCTCTTCTTTCTCCTTTCGTCCTGGGTTTGACCATGCATTTAATGGAAAAATTCCCTTAACTTCTTCTTTCTCCACCCTTTTATTCTTCCGTACTCTTCCGGTCGAACAATGCTTCGCACCCGGTTCTAGTTTTTCCTTTTCAATGTAAAATTTAAATAACAGATCATCGTTTGCTGTACTTAACTGTATGGACAGAAGTGGATCTGTTACCAACCTTCTCTCACTTTCTCTGCCTCCTGTTTCTCTCTCTCTCTCTCTCTCTTGATGGCGAGTCATAATTTATGACAAGGTATGATGTAGCGACTCATGTGAGATTAACTCAAGGATCCGCCCCAGACCTTAGGCATATTCCATTGGGATGTCTCCATCTCATCCATATCTTTTCTTTCTCTTTATTCAAACCATCTACATTTTTTTCTTTTTAACTAAATTCTTATATCCTTCCTTCTAAATTTATAGGTTATATTTTATTTGTTTTTGTTGTTATATTCATGTTGTTTGTAATACGTATTTGTTGTGTGTGTTTCTTGTTTTTTTGTGTTTGTTGTGTTTTTGTGTTTTATCATTTCAGCCTTTTCAGACCTTTTGGCTGTGGAGCTTAGCTCTTATACTATATATTACACAAATACTCCCGCTGATAAATTTTGCCGTATTGAATAAGATTACGTCATATAAACGACTCCAGTCTAGCTCAGTTAATATTATTTGACAGTCGAGCCCCAATTTATTATACCCTACTTTGTATTAATAACCAGTTTGAAAATCTTTTTGATGAATTTCTATCTGAATTCAATTTTGTTTATGTTTTGTGGTTTTTTTCAGGCCACAAGTACCGATAACAAATCGTGGGAATTATCTGCTTTGGAAAATGCTTCTATACAGGTTGTTAACAATTTATTTCACTATGTCACCAAGCCTTTTTCAGCATACATATACGATGATTCGTAATTTTGGACCATTAAGTTTTTTTACCATGATTTTTGTTTTAACTTCAATTTCCATTTCTCTTTAGATACCCGAATATCATTTCTGATAAAAGTACTGAAGCTTTATGGCAATTTTTGGCGGCTTATGACACTACTGGACAAGGTTTCTAAACATTTGCTGTTCAATGGTTGTTTTCAAAACTCTCAATTTAAAAAAGTAAAACATAAACTGATATAGCCATTTGTTTAGAAGAGATTTTTTAGCCTTTTTTGCTGGTAATTATAAAAACAACTTTTTCTTCTTGATTTGCATTAGTTTCATCTTTAATTCAGAATATTGTTCCACTCTTTGATATCTTTTCAAGGAGGCCATAATAATCTAATTTTAATAAAAATAACATCAGATAGAAAAGAAAGCGTACAATCAATTTTTAAAGAATCGTACTTTTAATACTTTGTCTTTTTAGAGAGCATCATAGTAAAAAACGGTGGCATAAACGAAGAGGCTTGTGAGAAAAAGTTAACTTTAAAAAAGAAACCCATCTTTCCACTGGAAAAATTAGGTACGACAATATTTTGATTTTGAAAAAAATTGAAGAATTGTAATTTCGGGAATTCACGTTCATGTTTTTAAGATATTTTTCTTCCTGCAAAGTTTTTTTTTACAAATTTGACAATTTGAACATTAGAATTTCCTGCTGAAGAAGACACGCGAGTGTCGAAATATTCATAGCACTAATCTGAAATCTGTGTGTAACACTAGGCGTGATCTTTTAGCCTGGATAAAATGCGCGGTAAAATCGAAAAAGAAAAGTAGAGTTTTTAGCAATTTTTTAAAAGAAGTCGTTGCATTGTTAATGTTTGGCCCAAAATGTAACCCCTTTTTCCTTGAGAATATTTGACGTTTTGGGGTTTTTTGGGACCCTGGGGTATTTGCCTATCAGAATATCACAAAATTTTCAATATTTGCGAATTATTTATTACTTTATGGGGGTAATTGGGACCCCAGTGACGTCACAAAAATAGACAAACTTTAAAAGTCGATGTCGATGTTTTTGTGACGTCACTGGGGTCCCAATTACCCCCATAAAGTAATATTCTCAAGGGAAAAAGGGGTTGCATTTTATCCAGTCTAAAATAGTGCGGGATCACGCCTAGTGTTACAAACGGACAGATTTCAAAATAGTGATATTAAAGCAGCTAAGTTTTGGGATACAATGGGAAACATAACAGCATCCAAAAATGAGGTGACGTCACTAATAACCCTCTAACTTCTAACTATATATTAGATAAAAAACAATTTGTAAACACTTATTTTACGGTATCTTGATCTTAAAGAGAGCGAAGCGATGTTGTTGTAGCGATATTGAGGCCCGACGCTGGCTTGGCAGCTAGTCTGTTATTATTACTGCAACCATCTTTTAGTTTATCCCCTTAGAATTTTCCATTTATTCACGATGATGTTTTTTGTTTTTCCTTTTATAAAATCAGGTGAAAATTGGTCAGAGGAGAACAAAATTGAAGTCACATTATTTTTGGTGAGTACATGGGCTTCCCACTTTTACACAACATCGGTCTTTTTCTGGTTATTGTATCAATAACCTCTAATAGACGTTTTCTGTCAAATTTACTGTACTATTCTGTGATTGTTGTAGTTTTTTGCTTTTTATATTTTGTTTGTTGATACAGTTGTTTCAAAGGACTTCAAAGTAATGTATTTTCAATCGTTTTCCAAAACCCCCCCCCCCCCCTATTAGAGACCAGAGAGTAAGTACTTCATTGCTTCAAATCTCAAGATTGTCTTCTTGTTTGCAGGCTACCAAATACATGGCACATTTCGATGCAACACATTGTATAGCACTACCAGCATCGTATCTCCAAATGCCTTGGACACACCGTATTAGAAGATAATTGAACGATGTTATTGATTTATTTACGTTCATTAGTGGTTTAAATCAGCAACATGGAATTTCGTTTCATTTTAACGAACACGATGGATGAAGTCTGGAATACGCGGGTTTCAAAATAAAGCTTCATCAAGCTAATCACGTTGTTACTCAAAACTTTTATGTGATTTTTACATGGTATTTCAACATGACTGGCTGGTGCCCTCTATACTTTAGTTTATTCATTACCGAAGCCGTAAAACTATCCACACGGGAAAGAAATCATGTGGAGAATTTCGAGTAATCACAATATGATTTAACTGATGTCTTTTATTTTGAAACCCATGTGTATTCCATATTGTTGAAAACTTTAGCCCTATCATTCAGAATTCTTCTGACAACTGGTGGGTTTACTGTCGTTGATTTATATTCTGGAAGTTTGTCTGTTGTCCTTTTTGAGACTGTGCTGAAAAACTAACCTAGATTTCAGGTTGTCGACGTGCAGAATTATATAAAAGACACAGCTCAAGAGGCTCTCATTTTCGTTGTACTTTATTTTTGTTTTGCCACAGCTAAGATTGTTGTGATTGATTTTTAGGATTTTTTTAATTTTTTTTGGGTGATAGTAGATTTGTAAATTATACTTTATTTAAGTTTCGCATCCTCTCAAAAAGTACGTACGCTCGAAATCAACAAAATTTGGAGCATACGCATTCTTTGAAAGGTCCCCGTTTTTCTAGTTTTCCTTTTTCAATGATTTTTTTTTATTTAAATTTTAAAACGATTCCGACAAAGTTGAATGTGAAGTCTTTTTTTAGTAATCTAGGCAGTGATGTAGGAGA
The DNA here is from genome assembly GCA_032270745.1 of Tiaropsis multicirrata. NCBI lineage: Eukaryota > Metazoa > Cnidaria > Hydrozoa > Leptothecata > Tiaropsidae > Tiaropsis > Tiaropsis multicirrata. The sequence goes on along the minus strand of JAUJPO010064458.1, from coordinate 1,106 downwards.
ACTTTAGCCCCCCCCCCTCCGTACGGAACTGCTAGGTATAATTATCTAGGCTGCATTCCGATAGTGCAATCTAATAACACAAGGGGAGGTGGACTGTCTTTAGCTATATGCGATTCTGTATAGCTCAATTAAGGTTTTTTATCACTTGAGAATCATAAAACGATCAAATAAATCTCCTCTGCAGATTTATTGTTTTCTTCAACTAATCAGAATTGGGAAAGAGGGTAGAGCTTTTCATGCAATAAAGTAGTTGCGTAATAAGGAAAGAAATCCTCGTACTATTAAGAAAGTTTTTTTTTTTTAATTAGGTCTTTTTTAATTACATAGAATTTTTTTCTTCTAGAATACAACTTCCGCTACTGGTGTTGGTAGCCAGTGAGAAAGCCTACTCCGTTGTTAATTAAATATGGCTTAGGCGGACGGCGGATAGCGCCCTGTGATCGTTATTGAGCAAAATCTAGCCAATCAGAAGTCTGCGGAACAACGTTCACGGGTCGCTACCCGCCGTCCGCCTTCGATTTATCTCGCTTAATGTAACCTCGCTGAAGCTCCTTTAGGTGAAGAAGAACTTGAAAAGGAACCTTTTGAAAAAAGAATATTTTCGGTTTCTCAATATATAACAATTTAACAAAACTTTTAGTAATTATTTAGGTACTTTTGTAAGTTGTTTTTTGGAACTGCTCTCAAATTGTGTGAACCGAACTGTGAAAAATGTTTTAAAAGGTATATCTATTGTGCGCAATGTGAGGAGTTGTTTTTAGTTTTTGCTAAAAGAGAAATCAAGACAATTTAAACAATGTTTCTTTTGTTTCAGAGAACAAAATAGTGTCTTTTGTTTCCAGGCAGAAGAGAGGGGAATATCTATGCTTTCTCGAACTTGGGAATCTCCTATTGAAATGAGATGAACTTTCAGCCGTGGTATGTCTCAGTATTATTGGTTGGTATATATCTTCTGACAACAATCTCAATGGTAAGGCTCATGATATGTATTGCTGTTATCTGTTCATTTAACGTACATTAAGGGAACTTATTTTGGCGAGCAGCGAAAATCGTAATGAAATTTAATTTTGGCGAGAACTTATTTTGGCGAGCTAGCGAAAATTTTA
>JAUJPO010064457.1:0-27073 GCA_032270745.1 Tiaropsis multicirrata | reverse complement strand
CTTTATTTATCTATACTTCGGTACTTTGGTTACCGCTGCGAAATCAAGTGAAAAGTTTCGATATATACTATAATATATCAGACTAACAATCAACGTTATCCGAAAATGAACTTGTAAAGCAATTAGAAGAGTATGAACTTTGAACTTAACATCTTTTGAGCCTTTTTTACAGAACATGACAGGCTATTCAAGAGGCTATTTATTTAAGTCGATTATGAAGGAAATTTTTACCGCATCTTTGCGGCTCTTATTGATGATAATGTTCGAAAATCTTCAGAAAGCCCTTGTGAGGAGAGCAATCCAGAATTTCCCTTAAGACTTATGTTATTAGAAACTCAACTAACACTTCATTCCAGAAGTCCTTGTGTCATTGTGTTTGCCATATTCTATAAAACGTTTGGACTTTCAAAGGAAGAAACAAAGAAATTCATACTTACTATGTTATGGGAATTTGAAAAAAATAACCTAACGTGGAATAAATTTTGGCGCTTTTTAGCCAAAAATCCTGAAAAAAGAGACTGTGAGAGAGATCCAAATTCTGAATTCTCCATCTTTTTCTCAAAATTTCTCGCGACCATGATGAGCCCCGTACCCTTTTGTGCCTAAATATCCCCACTTAGGACTGATATGTTGTTTCAAAGATCAACCTGACACTGCCCCCTCCCCACCGGGGTTCATTGATTTAATTGATTTAGTCTTTTATTGTTTCGTTTTAACTTTTACCTGAACGCGAATATAAAGGCGTAACGATAAATATATTAGTTAAGAAATGTAATTTAAATTTTCTACAATATTATTTTAATTTCCTAATCTGGAAATTTTATATTTTGCATGAAATTGCTTGTTTAAGGAATAAGTTACATATTTAGAAAGTTTTACTAACGCCTGTTTATGATTTAAAGATTGAAAAACATTAACATGAAATTTTTGACTTCTTCAGTATATTTCAAAGTAGATACTGTTCAAATTTTCATTTTTATTTATAATCTTGTTTTTGTTGATGAGTTTCCATATTTCATTGGAGGCAAAACGCGATTATAAGAGGGATGACCACCATTAAAACAGCAAATAAAAAAGTTAGACATATCTCAACAAATCTCATGTATTCATTCCATCCTTTAAATGAATTTGAATCATCCTTATCATCACTGACTGATGGTTCTATAGTCTGGTGATCTTCTAGACTGTGATCCGAGTTTCCATTTCGATCGATACTTGTTACAAAGTCTTGTTCGAGCCTTAAAGAACTATTTTTGGTAGTTTTTGTAGGTAGCCGCTTTTCTTCAAGATTAAAAGATTGAGGGAAAGTCTTCTCTCTGTCTGGCTCATGATGGAGATGATGCTTTTTACTGGATGATGATGGCGATATCTTATTGAGGAAACGTTTAACCATATGAGCCGATCTTGGCAGCTTTGTTTTATGTGACGAATAATGCATGGTGACGGCTGACAAGATCAACCCCATTGATAGCAGGAAAAATATCGCCACAAAAAAAGTACCGACGAACGGAATTTTATCGGATTTTTCGGGTAATTTATCGGATAAAAATATCATATACATTGTCATGTTCAATAGCAGAGCGACGCCGTAACTCAACCGATCACCCTGATCAGGGTGGATGTGGAAAATTAGAAGGAATAAAACCAGTTGAGAAATGAAAGGCAGGAAAACGTAGAGATAGTAAAAATCGGGATATCGTTTCATGAAGACTTGGAGTGTGACCACTGCAAAGGGTTGTTGACAGCAATCAAAACTTTTCTCTTCTTCAAAAAATTCCACTTTTTCTATATCCCATTCGCCATTCGGTATATGATAATCTAAAAGAAGTATAGGAAAAAGAGAATGGAAAACGCCTGGTTTAATGACACAGTCCTTCTGATAGTTTGAAAAATAAATATTCAATATAATCCACAATCATTTTAAAGTTTTTGGGTTGCAATTCAAAGTTTATGCATTAGACATAGCTACTCCAGAAATGATGAGAAGGTTTTCGAAACTCGGAAAGACTCCAATAAAGTCGGACCAGCTCGTTAAAGAATGTATCATGGATAGATTTAATTATTCTTTTGTGAATTTATAAAATAAATGCACACTTTTTAAAACAAATGCATCCAACCCTCGAAACAAAGACAGCTCCGTCATTTCACATCCTCTTTGCACAAATCTCTGGTTCATGTAGATAGATAGGCTTAAAAGCAATTAAAGGACTGTCTATAAGTCCTAGATTACTTACTAGACTATCCATATAAAAATGGCAATTTTGCTGTTTGGTGTTAGTAGGTACAAACTTTGTCGATATTATTTTCTAATGTGATAGCAGCCAGACCGCCAATTTTGTATTGTTTAGAAAACTTGCTTCAAGTGAATAACTAAAGGATCAATACCAAATGAAGTTCTAAACTTATATCTTCAAAGGTGGATTTACCTGATTTGATCATGTCACGGTCTTTCATTTTGTTTTTGAATTTGATATCCATCACATTTCGGCTATAAGACCAAGACCCAAAAGTTAAATTGCAAACCTATATGAAAAAGACAAATCAAAATATTAGCTTAACAAAGGTAAGAAGGCAGAATGATGTAACCAAGCAGACAGAACGTTGTGTTAACGTCCAAACAACGTTGTTTCAACAGCAGAACGATATTTGGACATCGAAACAATAATGAAATAACGGTGTGTGCCTATTGGAAAGCGTACACAGCACTTAAGACTTTGATCCAAGAGAGAACTATATGGACGTTTCCACGCTGTTTTTTTTTACAATAACTAAACATTCAAATAGATTACGTAATGTTGTTGACAAGAATGATGTAACCTTTATTTATTATTCAAAGTATCGTGATTTTGGAGGATTTTAATCCAGCCGACCGCCATAGGTAAACATGTCAAGATTAAAAAGCAGCACTTAGCGCTGAGATCTAGGTTGTGTCTACATAATCCATCATTTATACATACCTGACTATCCATAGGAAACCATGTGACATCGACTTGGCAGGTTGCTTTATTTGTTACCAAGTTTGTCCAGATCAATTGTCCATCGTTTTTTATCATTATTTTCGATCGGTGTAACTCAGTATGTTTCAAAACCTCTTCAGATCCGCTTCATAAGAAAGATATCGATGGGCTATTGTTATTGTGACGTCTATCTTACTACATAGACAGGTGGCACTACCCAGCGCGTGGAACGTTGATTTTTGGACATTGAAACAATGTTGAAATAAAGTTGTGTGTCTGCTGGATTGAGTGCTAGGGACCCACATAATACGGAGTGACTCTTATAGTGATACATTTCCGACCTGGTATTTAGACTGTAGCATAGTTTTTATCACCACACTGTAAAATTAATTCTGACTTTTACCCAACCCCATCAGGGCTTTGACTTTTAGGGAAATTTGGCCATATCTTCACCAGAGTGGCCAAGGTTAATGATGATTCAGCTTAATTATAAGTTAACAGTATATTTATACTTACTCATTATAAAGCATAATGTCAGGAGTCCATACTACTGTGTTACCAACATTTATAATGTCGATTCCATCAAAATCGCTTGTATTCCATACCAACCGATAATCTTCCCATTTCTAAAAATGCGAAAAATGACAAAGATGAAAAAATCTTCGCTATTACAAATATCTTTGGTAAGTACTTGTAATCGCACGTTTTGGAGTACAATTAACGATTAATCACGAGTAACAAGGAGAAAATTGTAATTTGTCCGAGTCCGTAGTCGACGAGGATCAAATTATTTTATTAAATATTTCCCGTTTTCTTTCTTTACTGAATAAGAAATCGCATGCTTCTGAATTCTGCACCACAAGTGATTATTCAGTGTTGAAATGTTAGCAAATTTGATTTCTGGTGGTAGTGTGAAGGGCGCCAATAAAGGCGTATTCAGGCGTTTTTACATCAATCATGAAGGATAAGACGAAAGCCCGTTTTAACAAATATTTCCCTTTTGGAAAACGGGAAATATTTAACGATACCATTATTAATGATTATTAATGATAAAAAAAGGCAACAACCCGCAAGCGTTATTCAACACTATTTCACCATCCAAACAACCTTCTCTGACGTTGAATTAATGTGTCTTGGACGTCAAAACTACGTTCCGTGAAGAAACTCGGCACCCTCAAAGAACTAATGAACTAATTATGAATCCCCAACGGACACAAGACGTCATTTCAACGTTAGAACATCGTAAAGACGTTAAAAACAATGTAGTTTCAGCATCTTGTGAAATTTACCATGTTGATGACGGATGTGACGTGGAAAATCTGTGTCTTCACATTCTAAAAAAAATAAAATCGAGTATGAAAAACGTAAAGCTATACACATTTCGTCCCCAGTTCCCTCTTCTGCTTTTAATTCTTCCAAAAAATGATCATCCTGAACTGACATCTTCTTCACGTTCTAGTCTCTGGACTCTGATAGACATTTTGGCTGGCTTTGAAACTTCACATGAGAACTTCACTTTTAAATTTCAAGCTTTTAATAAATTATATTCTTTACTTACTAGACTACCGACAGTTTGTATATTAATATCAAAGGTGATTGAAAGTTGGCGACGCCCATTTGTGGCGTGTGGGCGTATTTCAGCTTGATAGTTTGAATCATCTCCGAATAATTTGTCATAAATGTCAGTTGCACTGATTCCTAAATGATACAGTTCAGGAAGGTTGCAATTTCTCTTGAAGTACTGTTTTCAACCCACAGACACATGATGTCATTCCAACATTGTTCAAACAACGTTCCGTGCCTGCTGGGAAAATTTATGAATAACTCGCTCTAGCTCTGTATAGCATATTTTACATTATTATGGCTTACTTGGTATAGACGAATTCGTATTTGTTGCATTCATTAGTAGGGTTTGATTGCTAATCCCATGTGTGTGATGAATTACAATGTGAATAATAAACGCGGTGAAAAGTATATTCATGGCTTTTCAGTCTTCTTTAAAATTTTCCTCGCAAGTTATCTAAAATCTTCATTAGGTTCATTGGGTGCTCTTCTTTAAAACTTCAAATCTTCAACTATCTGATTCTTCTTTTTTTTTCTTATGAATTTTTAATAATTTCTTTATTGTGATTCTACTTTTCACAAGTTTATATTTATACAATAATAACTGGTTTGGAGGTCAATAGACAAGCGGCTTTTACCTTCTTTTATTTCTTCTGACCGTCCCCGAATGTAAATTACTCATTTACACCTTCTGGTCAAAATTTTTCATTTCAGGTTAAAAAGGTTCTTATACAAAACAGCAGTATAAATGTTTCCATATTAGCAAGATCTTCAAAAAGATGTTTAGCAACAACAGAAGTGTTAAAAAGCTACTCCATCATTTCAGCATTTAGGTGATAAAACTTTGCTGTTTTGGAAATGGAAATGAAAAAACAATATTTAAAGTCTATTTCAAAATTCAAAATTAAAAGGACCACATATTTATCAAAAGTTTCAAACAATCTGCTACAGAGAGTATACACGTTTCTTTATTAGAACATACAAGCCTGAGATTTGGTGGAAATTATTTTCAAAAATTATGAAGGGAATTTTCACAATGAATGCTTAGACCAAAGGAAGCATTTTAGGCGTATATTTGAGAGTGGAAGGGGGGGGGGGGCCTGGAAGGGGTAGGAAATTTGAGAAAATGTAGAACAATAATAAGAACATCCGAGCCTCAATCAAAATTTAAATGTTCTAATAAAAAAACGTGTATGATATCAAGGATAGAAATAGGTATACTAAAACTACTCATTTTGTTATGAGAATGCAAAATATACCCGGCACGGGGGAATATTTAATCTTTCATGAATAAATTATTAAAAAGAAGAAAAATTTGAATGGGTGGTGATATGTGATGAAATTGCGCATGCACAGGGGGTACTAGGATTGAGGGGTCGATGGCGAGTATGTGCAGCCCAGAACCCTCAAACCCGACCCTTAGTTTTAGAGAGACCGATTTTTGCCAACAAATTCGCAGGTACATCTTGAAACAGGTTAATTTCGGGTTAATTTTTAAGTTGAAAATCAAAGCTGTGAATATAGCACTAATTTTTAGTTATAGTGGAACAACACCTTTCGGTAATAAACCTTAGTCACCAAAAACCCTTCATATTCGTGGTTGTAATATCATAAAAACTTCTAAGCTTCTTTCTCATCCTCCAAGTCTAACAATCTAAGCAATCCTAAGCTCTCCAAACAGAAGTTCAACAAACTACATCTTTTCTGAAAAAGCTATGTTACAGACGTATTAAATCAGTAAGTACCAACAACAAATACCTCAGTTGCGAAGCGTATAATAATTCATCAACTCTATCAAGCTATTAACATGTTACTGTTGTTACTGTGTTTTTTATTAAATCAATTTGTCACTGAGTCCACTTTATTCATTAGAACATCGTGACCGAAGAAACCTATCTATTGGATATTCTCAATATGTTCTGAAATTCAAGCATTTTAAATGTTCTTATATTTACAGCCTTTTTTAAAGCCCGTTTTCTTGAGAAATGATCATCGAAAGGCTTAAAATGTTTTTAGCATGTTCTTAGCTATTGAAGTATGTTCTTATATATACATGGTTTGATGTAATATTTAATAACCAGTATTCGAATCAGTTGTGATTACTCGTTTTTTCACCCGTTGAGAATCAAAGGTAAATACATTTAATTTATGCGAATCCTTGTGAAGTAGTAGCTATATGGCCAAGTTATGTGCCGAAAAAATAGACCTTCTTTATTCTAATGGGTTTTATATCATTAGATTGAATTTCCTTTCATCTACTGTATCCAGGGATAAAAAATTCATTGTCAAACAAAAGTTCTATGCTTTGAATTTAAAATTATAAACATCAGAAGCATTACAGATCTGAAAAATAATCGTTTAAAAGTCAAAGGTCACTTTTTTCGGGGCATACTGTAAAAGTTTTCGAAAGTTTTGTTGTAAATTTACGTCAAAAGAGATATGATAGGTAGGAGCGAAGTCAAAAGATGAACAACAAAGTACATTACAATTTTTATATACAATATTTTTGTTTCAAGTGTGCAATTCAAAAGGTTATACTCTTTTAAAATTGCTAAAAAATATTAACGATGCTGTTACACAAAAAAAAGCGGGATATCTTTTTATAAAATCATAATAAAAAAATAACATCTGGTATACACAAGCCAAAACAAAGACACGTAACACAACTTCTTGAAATTTGGGAATGATTGGTACTTCTCCCTTCCTTTCCCGGGAACAGGGATAAAATGTAGGAGAAGTAGAGTAGGGTTGGAGCCAAAATAAGTATATGGTGGAAACAAATAGATGTCACTTTCTCTAGAATCGTACGTTATTGTATGAGAAAAGTCTGAAAGGTATCTAAAAGAGGTAATTCTCACCATTCATAAAATTTGTAACACGGTACCAAACAATAACAGTTCCTTCATTAGCAGGCGTTGCTAGATTTACTGGATGGATGGAGGGCGGAAGAGGTAGCATTTCTCAAGCCTATAATTAAGGAGCACTACATCCTTTGAAAATCACCCTTAAGACCAGCAACGTTCCCGTTCGTTGTGAGGAAAATAAAAAATATAGTATGCTATGAACAAATGAGAATATAAAATTATAATTTGTTAAAAGACAATTTTTACTGAATATTTATAATGGATATCAAAAAGAAAAAAAAATTTGAATGACCTAAAACGACATAACTTAAAACAAAAACTAGTACATCGCATGATAATTAATCATAATTAATTAAAAAACATTAAAATTTTCCTTTTACTAAAAAAGGCCGCGAAAAAAACAAAATATTATTCAGAAGAAAAAATTGAAATTACAAATTGATAGTTTGCCGTTAAAAGAACAGGGGGGGGGGGGGGTCATATATAATACAATAGAACTATATATACTATATAACATATTATTTAAAACTTATAAAAAAATTGTGTATAGCTAGTAGAATTTTCACAAAAGAAGGTAAAAGTCGTGTTGGACGATGTTGGATGAAGTTTGATCGACGTCAAACATTTCATCCAACATTTTCGGCAAGATCAAAGGAATTCTATCTGACTAAGGGGAATTTTCATGTTGGATTGAAAAAAGAAGTCTTTATCGTTCGAATGTTTTTAAAAACAGTCCCACAAACCTAAAATTTTGTTTCATCCAAAATGCAGTTTCCATCCAACTTGGATGAGTCCAACACGGGAAAAAAATGTTGGACAAAATGTTGGACTGGTTTGCCCGGCCTTAAGCTATATCTATACCAGTAAGGTATATTAGAAATGCATACTCAAAGCGTTTTAATCGGTTTCATTTTTCTGTTGTTATGCAAATTCTACAATTGGATACATGGCTTTTTTTAAATAAGCCAGATCTGTGATTCCATAGTTCATAACTTGAAATAACGCCCGAATTTCCCTTTACACTGTAATGTAATCAATCATACATGGTATGAAAAGTTTAGGTTGAGGACCAAAATTTTGATTTCCTTGTTTGGAAGTCAACAAATACTCCGTCAAAACTCCTGAGTGTTTTCTATATCCGCCTCTGATCAGATATTTATAAAGGTCTTGCAAACCAGTTTCAAAAAAACTAATCCACCTCAATAAAGGCCAATCTTCTTTTTCCAGTTCACTTGTTGCCAGCCAGGTAGCTTCATAAACGTGTCTTTACTAAATTTGAATACAGCCTAAAAAGTAAAGAACAATCAAAAAGTTAAATATCAATTATTTTTACAATCCTTCCTCCAGGGTGTAAGATTTGATGATTTTCTTAGGTTTTAGTCAAGGTCAATACTAATTTGTAGAATTTTGTGAATATGAATTTCGTTGATGAAATCAACAAGTGAGAACGTGTGTTTAAGGGTAAAAATGTCTGCCGTGATCTTTGCCTCTAACATAAATGTAATCATTTTTTTAATGGGATTCACTTACTAAGAAGTCATCTTCAGATAGATATTTTTCTAATTTTGTAGGGTCCACTCCTTTGGGTGGTGACTTTTGAAGTAACTCTTCTATCGCATAAAATTCTCTGCAAAAAAACAACAAAAAAAAACAGTGTCAACTTGAATATCAAAATGCCTTTCCATAATTGGTTGGGTTTCAAGCAAGAAGTCATGAGCTCAAAAGTTTAATAATATTTAAGTTTTTATATTTATTTCTATGCATTGTTACGCAAGAGTATAACTTTAAAACATAACAAACCAAGGAGAAGAAAAGAAAGTGAGTAAACTTACTTTGAAAACATTTCTAATTCTTCAGTGATATTATTTATCTCCTCTTCTTCAATCCCTTCATCAAGCTGCAGGTCAGTGATATCCTCTTGCACAACCCAATATGGAAATAACTCAATAAAACCTTCAGGTTCCAACCCGGCATATACAGCATACATGAAATCTAATGAACGTCCGATTTCTACATTATAAAGATGAACAGAAATAAGGTTATATTTACGTCACAATATTCTTTTTCTGAAACTGAAATGAAATGTCCCACCAATTTGCACTCAAGAAAAGCAACTTTCCCCTTTTATTCCAACTCTGATCTCTGACGAAAATGTAATGGCAATAAAATTTTCAAAACAAATTGACTGGACTGAAAAGTTTTTTAAGATACGATTCTAATTCCATAACTTGTCCTCACTTCAGGCATTCTTTTGACTTTGGATACTAGTTTAACCTCCAGCTGTGCCTTTCTGACCCATTAGATACCTCTGCAGACTTAAAGTATACCCGAGGGAGATTTCAATGTCACCCCTGGACATAAGTAACTTTCATATATGCTAACTCAGACAAATACCCAAGCGATTTTTAAAAGTGAAAAAATTAACCTTTAGCATAACTGACAGCGCTTTCCATGGCTTTCCTGCGTTCTTCGTCCCATCGTCGACGTCGTGAATTACTAGCCTCTGTTCCTTCTTCATCATCAGGCCACCAACCGAACCACAAGTACATAGTCTCGACTGCATCCACCAAAAAGATGGCTACGGAAAAGAGAAGAAGACTGTTTTATTGGACAGAAGTTTGTATTGGGAACAAGCTCCGAATTTACATCAGGTAAATTTCGATACAGTTAATCAAAAGATGAATTGAAAAATGAATTTAAGCCAGATAGCTACTATATGAAAATGATTCAGCCAATAATTATTACCGAACCAAAACCAAAACAATATTGTACGCCCCGACAAAACAATATTGTACGCCCCGACAAAACAATATTGTACGCCCAAACAAAACAATATTGTACGCCCCGACAAAGAGAAACCTTGTATGTAAGGTCTTCAAACTTCAGCAAAATAAAAATAATCTTTTTTAGCTTTTTTTTTCTCAAAACCTGACAAAGATCCATTATGTTAATGAGGCACCATCATGATAATACTGACCTGGTTGTTCAACATTGTATAGATCATCTTGTAATATGGGAAACGGACAATTGTGGAGCGCACTCTTCGATGGTGAAATGATCTCTTGAGCAATGAATTGTCCCGTCTGGCTTTCCAAGTGAAACAAACGCGGCGACAGGTCACTGTAGTCTTTGGTGTCTGAGGTAAAAAAGAAATAAAATAATTTATAAGGAAGAAATTATCTTTAAATTAAATATCTTTAAAAATGAACATTGTTCGTTTCAACCATTACTCACAAGGAAGCTACCTCCCACCTTACAAAAATTATTTAAAGATTTTTTGTTACTGGAGTATTACCAGGAGTAGTATCAACTTGGATTATCAAACCAATGAGACTCATATCCTTTATAAAAACTAGTTCGTATGCAGATTGGAATTGAAAGCTCTGTTTCTTACCTTCCGTCAGTGAACCATATTCTTGTCGTCCACCCAAGGCCATCCAAAAGACCTCGGGTTCTTCGCCTTCTTCAATTTCAACTAATCCGATTTCCGATTTGTTGGCTATCGATGCTTCTTCCGGATGACTGGGAAAAAAAGTCATGAATAATTGAAAACAAGAAGCCGTAGCGGCGTGAAGGCTCAGCTAACTGATAGAAAGTGGAATGATTGTACTTGATGGACTTCAAATTCCCAGCAGTCACACAACGTTATTTCAACATTGTGTCAACGTTCAAATAACGTTTCTGGCGTTGAAACAACATTGTTGGGATACCAAAACTTGCTTTTTGATTATTTTACGACTTAAAATAGACAAGTCAACTATTTGTCGTTGATACAATGAATCTTCCATTTCTTTCGGGCAAAAGAAAAGTGATATTGGTCGACGTCCTAACAACGTTGTTTCAAGTAGGATTATCGCATCTGGGCGTCAAGAGTACTTACTTTTGAATGAGATTTTGTACGGCGTGTTCAGCGGCTTTACGCGTTCCTTCATTGGACTTGCATCCGTGCCACAAGAGCACTTCACCTTGCTCGCACAACAACAAAACAAAACTGGTCCTCGAGCGGAGTGACTCGGACGAAGCCGGCACTTGTAACAAGCAGGCCTCCTCTACTTCTTCGTTCCTGACACAATAAAGTCGGATGAGCGATTTATCGGAATAATCGCGGCGAACGCCGTTGACCGGTCTTTTACCGGCATGAATGATCATACTTCCGTCGAAAAGTTGGAGAAGCGCCGGTGGTTCCTTACCGAGAACAACTCGGATCTGTTTGAAAAGAATACATGGGAAATTGAGAAATAAGAATAACAAATTCATATAAGGCCGAATGAGCTGTTATAAAAGGCGAAAATTTACAATAATTATTTTGTTAAATTGCTTCCTCCCCCCAGATAAAGTTGAATCTGAAAAAAGACTTTCCATCTTTTGGAATGTTTTGTCAGGTTATTTTCGATATTCGATTTATGAGTCCCTAACTTTAAATGAAAAATGATTAGTTTTTCACTGACCATAACACTTCCTATTGAAAGCAATATTCATTTTGGAAGGTTAGTAATTTAAAATTTTAATGATGTCAATTATAGTGCGTTTTTTTTATTAAACCGGGACCGGGAAAAATTTAGCAAATAGAGATTCTTAGATTAGCGAAAACTTTTCTGATTTTAACTACCTGTGGGCCTTTTTCTCTGTCCAGTTCGATGGTCATCACAGCTGTGGCACCTTCTTCATTCACCGAACAATCGTTACCAAGCCAAAAGAAATAACAACAGCGCTCCATGCCTCCCGCTTTCATGACGTCATCACAATTACGTAATGCGCGAACCTTGACGATGCGGTATTGCCAACGAATGACGTAACCCTCACCTTTTGAGTAAATAAAATTTGTTGCAAAGGTGATTCCTCAGCAGGCACAAGACGATTCAACGTTGAAAAGACGTTGAAAAGATGTTGAATCAACATTGGAGAAACGTCTTGTGTCTGCTGGGTCAAAGATTAGATAATCTTTGTACCGATACACGAAAATACACTAAATGGTCTGGTATAAAAAATGTGTCTTTTGAATATGATAGAATATGAAAGACCCTCTAGAGAAAGTGGCGAGAGAAGTTGAAGCTACTTTAAAACATAAAATCTTTGGATTTTAAGAAGGACTATAGAAATAGCAGTGAAGATGATAGAATATTCGAGCAATCAAAACTTTTCATAATATATGACTTGTTGTAATAAAGAGCAAGTAGTAGTCTACCTGAATGAAACTGTCCGAAACTTTCGTCCGGTAAAAGAATCGATTGGTTTTCGTGCACGTGCCACGTTTTAACATCTAGAGTGATCACGTGATACCCATCCATGCCCTTGGGAATGCCACGGCCACGCCCAATGTCCATATTGTCCAATACCATTTTAGGTAAAGGTTGTTCCGTGATCATGGTGGCCACTTCGACCGGTTGAATTTGAATTTCCGTTGACACCTCCTGAAAAATGATAGAATTTTTTTGTTTTTTAAATAATTTTAAGGGTCCGAATCGACTTCCATTGGGTTACGGATTTTTTCGGAAAAGTCCATTTAGATGAGATTAGTTCTCAAATGACTGTCACTTAGGGCAATAGCGATGCAAGAGGATTTTTGGGCCAGAAGATCGTATAACTTAATGTATCTCTTGGCTGTTTTAAATACCCGTGCAAGAAATCAAAGACTTACTTTAGTGACTTCACCCACGGCCCCTGCTCCGCCTTTCATTCGAATGATACGCGATTCATCTGGCCAGTCACAAAATTTCTCTTTGAAAATCACCCATTCGGAACCTTCGAAAAGTTGTAGCAACAAGCTATGAGAGGGGCGTTCAACTAACTCTCTCTTCTGATGTCGCCCTTGTGAAACACTTGCGCGTCTACCGCCCTGTGGTTTAGAGCCACGACGCCCTGAGTTAGGTAACGTTTCGGCAGTCACGGAAATCTTTCGCGACGCGTGCGCGCCTGTGTTTGTGTGCGTGACACGACTCATGGCGGGATTCTTCAGTTCCATGTCTAGCCTGTAATAGCCTTCAGCAAATTTCTCAGCGGCTAGTTTTTGTACAATTCGTCGCTGTTCAGATTTCGTTTGACGGCCAAGCCAGACGTAGACTTCAGTGATGAAATCGAATACAAAGGCCTAAAAAAAGGAACAACAGTTTGGAAAGCAGTTGAAGAAAATAATATGATGCATGTATTGTATTTACTGTATGAAATTGTTTTTTTGAACTTTCAGCAAAACTGTAAAAAAAATGTATACATCTATATGTAATATCTCTGTTATATGAGCTTTAATCCTTAAAAGTGAACAACGCTTCGAACTGAAGAATGTCATAGAAAGCTCTACTAAAGGTCTCAATGGGCTTCCCTATAAAAGACTAAACACCCACTTTCCAAAAGGGTACACCAAAATATGGGAAAATAAATGGACATTCGAGGAGGGTAACGCAAAAATTTCTAACAAATGTTGGAAATCCAAAGGGGTCGAGTGAAAGTTGGTATATTGAAATCCAACAGTAACTCTTGGAAAAGCCCTTGGCTCGATCAAAACTACTTACTGAATCGGTCTGCATGATTTCTTTGGTTGGCATTCGATGACATTGTGAATCCAGTGGAATAAGAACAGGAGGATCGGACGTTTCACACACGACGTACGTCATGTATGCAGATATCATTGCTTTCTCGAAATCCTCGTCCTGAACAACAGGAGCTGGAGCATAAAAAAAAGCGAAAGTATAAATTTTAACCAATATAATCGGCCTATTATTGATCACATGGTCATAAAGTGAGCAAAACAAACCAATTTGCGTGCCAAAGTTCAAAATATAAACAAAAGACGAATACAAATTTTCTTCCTGAAAAAACCCACTGAGACCTTTACCTTTTAGATTAATAACGCCTCCGCCGAGAAGTCGAATAACTTTGTTTTCATTAGCACCACCCTGGTCCAAGTAAACAACATCCAATGCTTTACATCCCATCTCTTTCTTTTGACTGATGCGTGATGCTACTTCAGCTGCCTGTAGACCGGATAAAAAAATAGCGAAGTTAAGTATCTGAGATAAATCACGACGACAAACGGGTCTTTACATCCTATGCTGTAGATAGCGGACATTTCTACAGGCTAGTCCGTAGACAAAAGGTAGACAAAAATAGCCCCTCTGTCATTCTGAACCAGTAGACACCAGACGTTTTTTCAACGTTGCTTCAACGTCTTAACGTTATAACGTTGAAAACACGTAAAATAACGTTAAATATGTATTGTGGTCTGCTGGGAAGAACTCTCAACATTAGATGCAAAAAAAATTGTTCTTTTCTTTTTCATTTTGGTGCAAAAAGACTTTTCATAAAGAAGTTTACGGAGGTAGCCTCACCTTTGACCTTTCGATGACATTAGACTGTGAACCGTTCCAACACATGATGTTAGTTGGCGTACAGACTATGAAACAATCGTTCGAATTCAATGATGCAGTGTTGAAATCAACCAAAGTCGTTTGACATTTTCTTCGACCTGAAATAATATTAAGAGTAGGTTGGTAAAGTTATTTAAAAAACCCAAAAAACAATGCGTCTTCAACTTCCGCATGTAAGGGTCAAGACTCCTTTTCGCCTTGATTTCGACTCGAATTATCCAAGCCCATGGCCTCTTCTCTTAAGACTCAGGAGAGCAGCAAGTACCTTTTTAAAAAGCTTGGCGAGATCAGATATTGATATTTACAGTATCTTGTACTGTAAGTACTGTAAGTAGTGGATATTATAATTATATACATAGCACTAAAATTTTTGACTGATGATCATAGGGAAAACCTATTTTTCTCAAATATAGATATGCTTGCAAATGGTCAAGCAATATTTTGCTGAACAAAAGTCAAGCAACTCAAGAAGATAGAACAAATCTACAAAGAATTTTCTTATACCCTTGACTTGTATGAGCACGTTTTCGAATTCTGTTGGTTTGAAACTTTCGTCCAGGACAGCATCGGCCATCGTTTTCTTATTGACTTCAACCTTGCGTAATTTGGTTTTCGAGAAATCGACGGTAGCCCTTAGCGCACTGATTGCTTCGTCTGCTAAATCGTTCTTTCGCACTATGAAAGAAATAAAGAAATAATTAAAAAAACCTGGCTTAATAAGTATATGAACTAGAGCTAAGCTTTACAAAAAACCCCGTAACTCCAAATCCTATTCACCAAAACCGCCCAACTCAGCCCACAGAAAACGCCCTCAAACCATCATAAATTTGAATTTCTGCGCCACACTTTGAAAATCCTAGCTACGCCCCTGAACTGCAAAATGAGCTTAGAATGATATCCTCTGAAATATGATGCATCTTTTTAAAACAATAACAATATGTTTGGCTTTTAAATATTCTAGTTGTATATTTTATAACAAATCCGCCGCCATGTTGTTTCCGAATCTTCAGGGTTTCTTCTCTTTCTTTAAATGTAAACACAATGGCAAATTTGTTGTCAAAAATGGACGCTGTATATAAATTGCGGAAAACCTGATCCGGTGCTATCTACGGAAAATTCAAACGTTCATTTCCGTAAAGGGTCTGTTTCCATTTCTAGTTTGAGATTTTTCAATCTAAGCACAAATAAGCGTGACAAAACGCGGGTGAAATTTTGTGGACATTTTGTGGAAAAATATGAATTTTCTACACTTCTCCGCAGAGACTAGTTCACGGGAAATTTGCGGCAAAACAGACAATGTGCACAGCGTATACTAGCGAACGATAAACGTAAGGTATACTCGGGTACAGGATGGATCCGATGTACCAGTGCTCTAGAGTAAAGAGAGCAATTATACTCTTACATTTAACCTAGTGACTTTTAACTAACAAATTTCGTTTCTAGTGTGAAAAGAATCATTGAAATTGAAGACAACTTCAACAATGAACACTTACAGAATTTCGATTGAAGATCCATTTTACTCAAACGTTGTTCCTTTTGTTTATCGGCCACGGCAACTTCGTTAATGAGATCATCGCGGTTTTGAAGCGATTTCATTGGGTTTGCACCGCTCCTTTGTTTTCGGTTCGGCCTCAATTTTCGTTTGTCGTTAGCGAGAGACGAAGATAATCTTTAAAAAAGAACGAGAGAAAGTTAACTTTCTTCTGCAAGAACAGCCTAATCTATTTCTACTGATGTTGATGGTCGATACGTTCTAAAATCCTAGTCAACATTCAATGCACATTTTTCAAGACACACAAAAAATTATAGCCTCGTTTTCAAACAAATTTCATTACGTTATGATATTACATTTACACATCATTTTGTATTCCCAAAGGACAATTGAAACAAAAGCGTAAAGGCTCAAATTTTCTTTTGGGAAGAAGTACCAGTTATGTGAAAGACACACAAACAAGTCAGTCTAAAAAATTGAAGGTTTTGCTTGGAATAATGGCAGGAAAATTTCTTATCTAATTTTTTTTATTATTAAAACTTACTGTGAGCTTTGACTAGATACAAAATCCAAATCGGATAATGGTTCCCCGTTTATTAAAACGGGCGTTTCCGTTTTGTTTTCTTCTTCTTCCGCTTTCGTTGCTTCCGCTTTTGTTGCTTCCGCCGGTTCCGCCGGTTCCACCGGTTCCACCGGTTCTTCGACTTTCTTTTCCAGCGTTGAAACCCCTGTATTTCCTTTAATTTCCAAGTCTAATTCTTTCTTCGATTCACGAACAAATGGTTCCGTAGCCATTGACGGGTTGATACCGAGAATGCTTGCTAAATCCGATTCGGACATACCTGGAAAAGAAGCGGATAAATATTTTTAGAAATGAGGGTAAAATAAGAAAGAATCAGTCACTTAAAAATTCAAATTCTTCAGAACAAAATTTTACATTCAATACACTTTTCCCGAGATCCAAAAAATAGTTTAGTAAATTTGTGATATCCAGGGGTAGATTTAGGTTTCCAGGGGTCAAATTAACACTTGTCCAGGGGTCAAAAATGTTGTCTGGGGGTCAAATTGTAAAATGTCCGGGAGGTAAATAGTGAGAAAAGTTTATATCTTCCACTTCCGTGCATAATGCTTCCTGAGGCTGAGGATATTAAATCTTACGGAAGCGACAAAAATAGTCAAAAATATGACATACCATCATCTAAAAGATCGTTAAGGTCATCATCAATATCATTGAAAATCTTCTCGCTCTGTGCACGTGTATATCTCTTCTTCTCTCGTCTCCTTGGTTTCTCTTCAAGCGAGCCACGACGCGGCCGCGTGAGAGCATCCTTGCGTGCTTGGCGGTCAGCTTCCTCTCGTTTTTTAACTTCATTGATCTCGTTTTTCACTTGTTCCATACGCCAGTTGTCTTTATCGTCCTGATCTTTCTTGGTTTCCATGCCATCTTGAAGCTGACCCATAGTCAGTTGGTCAATACCGCAAATCGTGTGCGGCCGATCCTTACGATCACGCCGCGCACGCCGTTTGTTTTCAACCGGTGATTGCTTATAATTGACATGTTTTTGTTTCGTATCTTCCATTGCTTGTAAGAAACGATTTTTAAGCTCGTTTAAAGGTTTAATTTCCGGTTCGTCGGCGTCAACTTCAGCTTTAGTATCTAAATGTAACGTCGTCATACTCTTCGTACGTTGCAAGATACGTTGCGACGTCGCCGTTGGCTTAATGACGGAGTCATCTAGCGACTTTTTCTCGTTTTCATCGTCAGATATACGTAAATCCTCGTTCGATTGGTATCGTGAAGCCGGTCGGCTCTCTACTATAAAGCTCTTTCGTTTATCACCTGTTGACGTTAACGCAGCCGTAATTTGATCTAACGTGCTCTTATCAATAGTATTCCGACTAGTACCGTTTTCATCAGCTTTCGCTTTTTCAGCTTCGATAGCTTGTCGTGCTAATTCTAAGTCTCTCGGTGCAATACCTTCCGTGATTGTTTTATAACGTTTTGTAGATTTCGTTCGTTTGATTTTTTGTCGTTCTTTAGATGACACTTTTTCAGGGATTTTCTTATCATCTGTTAGTCCTTCTAATAATTTCTTCTTGATATCTGAGAAAGTTAAATTTTCGTTAACAACGCCCTCCTCACCGCCTTCACCGTCCTGGTTA
This sequence comes from Tiaropsis multicirrata, assembly GCA_032270745.1. Taxonomy (NCBI): domain Eukaryota; kingdom Metazoa; phylum Cnidaria; class Hydrozoa; order Leptothecata; family Tiaropsidae; genus Tiaropsis; species Tiaropsis multicirrata. Next base: position 8,673 of record JAUJPO010064457.1, on the reverse strand, counting down.
TAAATATCAGCACCTAAACCATTCGTCAGTGTTTTCGGACGGTCTCGGCGATTCCTACGGTTATTACGACGATTCACGGTTGCGTCGTCTTTCGAGATCAACGGCGAGGCTTGCTCGACAGCAATCAAAGGCACATTACCGAGAAATTCCGTATTCGCCCGTCTAGCACGATGTTTTTTCCGCGACCTAGGAGTTGCGTCTGTAACAGAAGGACTTTCTTTTCCAGTTATAGTGTTATTATTGCTGACAGGTACAGCTAAACCGTTCTCCAAATCAATCTGGACTTCTTCTAAGCCGGCTGGAAGTGATTTATGACGTTCGGCTGCTTCTTTTTTGGCCAGCTTTCGGTTACGTATACGTTCTCTGTTACTGCTCGTTCGTCTTGTACTTGGTTCTCCATAATCGTTATCACTATACAAAGATTCGGAGCTTCCCATTAGATTCGTGCCGGGAATAGAAAGCGAGCTGTTTGGTGACGTAGCATCTAGCTCAGGGGGCGGTTGTTTTGTAGGCGTTTTCTTTACATCACCTGCCGTTGTTTTAGACTTTTCCGGCGTTGTTGTCTTTTTGCTAGGTTTCTTCTCCTCTTTGACCGACTCCGGTTCATGTTTCTTGTGAGAAAAAAGCCTAGAAAAGGCGCTTCCCCGACGCTCCTTATTGTGAGTGGGTGATGTGATTGGGGAATCCTCGTTTGGTGATAAGGGTGATGTCGGCGAGGTGATCTCGTCTTTGTCTTTCTTATGTTTGCTGAAAACAGACGTCAATGAATGCTTTCGCTGCTTAGGTTCTTGTTTTGGACTTGACGGTAGCCCAGGTGGAGGGTCCACTGATTTCTTCTTCTTGAGTGAAAATCTCGAGAATTTATGTTTTGGTTCTTGCGCGTCCGTGGATGTAGTTTGCGTGATGCCGTCATTTTCATCTATAAAAAAAAAGAGAGAACATTTTTGAGAATCTTGTTATGAAAAGGTTCTAAAAATTTATGATGGATTGATTGATTGATTGATTGATTGATTGATTGAACAAACCAGATAAAGCTGGTTCGTCATTTCCTTTCTTAGTAAACCTTAAAAAGGGATCTATTGTGATCATAAAAAATATTAATTAATTGAACATTATCCAACAACAAGCGCAGACATAATAAATCTTCCAGTTAGTTAATCGACTGTTACTTTTTGGTTTGTTGTAAAGCGAAACCACAATTTTGACATTACGAAACCAGTTTTAATGTCTGACCCCGAAACGAGATTTAATTTGTTGTGACTGAGATAAAAAATGACAAAAGCATAAATCTAAAGCTAAAATCTAAAATATTACGAACATTTAAATAAGAAAAGAGATTTGAAAGTAGTACAGATCTGGTGGTAAATTTTACCAAGAAGAACTCATTTTAGGTATATATAAAGGGTGGGGTGGGGTGGTAATCGAAGTTAAGAACATCCGAGTCTCGGCCAAAATTTACTGGTTCTTATAAAAAAGTAAATAAAGTATAAAGTCATTGTTAAAATTTCTAAACCGCTTTAATTTTAAGAAATACATCATCTTTAGCTAACCCCAACCTACAAATTATAAGCCCAAAAATATCCAAAGAAACATAGCATTCTTCTCAAAAGTAGAAAACAATGGGGGAAGCAAAAGTTGAGCTTTAAGGCTTTCACATTCGAACAGAGAGGTCGTTTTTGGGGATATAAATACCTTTACTTGGTGAAGCTTGATCTTCATGTTCTAAAAAAGAAGAAAAATGAAAAAAGGAAAATTAGAAAAAAAATCTTACTTGTGTACATTTTGCTTTTGAAATCTTAAAAGTTTGGAAGAAACTTGATGTTAAAACCTAAATAATTTAATAAGACCTCTGATCCGTCAAAGGATTTGAAAAATGGTCACAGTTTGTTTTGAAGAATTGACTCTTCACCCGTTACCCAATGCTCACCTTTTTCTTTCTGTTTGAAAACAATAGAAACATTCACAAGACAAGCCATCATATATAAACTTCCACAAAAGAAAGAGAAAGGAAGCTGTTTATTAAATTGAAACTGTGTTTTTTTCTGTATAACTGATGACGATTCTCAAAACTAAAAACTTTGTGAGACTACAGTGTTTCTAAGCTACCGAAAATCAAACTTCCTTACGAGAGAGAAGCTCATTATTATCCCCTTTGTGAAAAACTTATTATTTTTGAATTTATTAATATTTCTTTTTTTGAAAAAACGAGAGATAAAAATATTAATTGTTCGTGCAAAAAAAAAAAAGAACTTTCGTTCTGTATTATTTGTATTGAGGGCAAAACTTTTGTTGATAAAACAGAAATGGCCTAAAAGTGAAAAAAGACATCAGATAGTTAATGAATTATGCAAAGACTGTTCGAATATGAAAGATAGAGATAATGAAAGATAAAGTGAAATCTGAGGCTTTCTAAAATTTTCAACTTTGCTTGTTCATCAAAAGTTTTTCCGATGAAAGCTCTCTACTGTTTTGGTTAAGTGAGGTAAAAATAATTATCTAGATAATTTAACCACAACCAACAATAAGAAATAGAAGAAAAAGCTCTAGATTCGAAAAAGGTTTATGAAAAGCCATAAGCTGTTTTACAAACATAAAATCTCGAATCAATGAAATTGAATTTTGACAAATTGAAGATTTATATCGGGGCTCCTTTCATTTCAAAACTGCAACTCTTTTCAAGTCTGCAGCTATCTTATTAGGAAATACTCTTATCTTCCAAGTGCAGAAAAATCAACAACAAAGCTTAATTTTTTATTATGTTGTCTTATAGTAATTTCTTGTCACGTTATACGTAGATGGATTTGTAATGGGAAATTAAGAATACAGGAAAATAGCTTTTAAATAATCATTATTTTTTCCCATTAGTTTTTTTCAAACTGAAATTAGCATTCTTTGTAGAATGTTGCTTCGTTTTGTAAAAATTTTGATCAAGCAATTTTTCTAATTATTGTACGGTGAATGCATTTTGAAATTCAAAAATTTCCATTTTGTACTTTAAATTGAAAAATATTTTTTATATATAAATATAGATTTGCGGACCATCTAATAAAATATGTGTATGTCTGTGTTATACATTTTGGTGTACGAGTTCAAAATAAAAAAATTGGATTTCGTAGAAAAGTATAGTAGTTATTTGTTAGTGTACATAGCTCTCTATGAAAGTTCAGTTAGTTAGGGTGGTTGTCAAAATATGTGTTGATTTATTAATATTGACATTTACAGGACAAGTGCGAAACAAGTTATTCTTTTAAAAGGTTTTTATATAGAACAATATATACATACATCACAGTGTATTCGGTCTGTTTTTATTTAAGTGTTGTCCATTAAAGTAATTTATGATTAACAAAAGGCTTTTTTTTAAAGAAAGCATCAACAACTAATTCTATCAACTGTTTTGTCATCATGACCTAAACAACTTTATTAAAAATTCAAAGGAGAAAGATGACTTATCTAATGGCAGTCCATAAAAAAACTTCTTCAAAGGAAACAAATCATTTTTTTAACTGAAAGAACTTACCAGCGATAAACCACTGAAAAACACTTAACAGTGTTAACATTTCTCATTATACTAAAAGGATATCATTATGAATGACACCCTATCACTTCTAACTCTTAGGCTGACCTTCAAAACGAAAAAAAGGACAACAAACAGTTGTTTTAATTAATAGCAAAAAACAAAAGATATTGACAGTGAAATTCATTCAAAAAAAATGTAATAACAATTTGTCAGATCTTTTAATAATCTAAAAAGAGTCTTAAACTTTATTGACATTAAACTAAATTGATATCTCTAAGGCTGTCAAAAATAAATCTCAAACAAATGAACAGTAAAAAAGAGAACAAATTTTACATAATAAACTTTCACGACTGTTAAACCTAAACCACAAACTGAACATAATTTTTAGAACTTCTTTTTCACCCCAAAACTGCTATCACTGACCAACAAATAACATGCACAAGGTCTGTTAAATGTCATCCTAAATTATTAATCTGTTCTAAAACATATCAAAACATTTCAATAGAGATCATTACCTAAAAAATCTAACTCAAAAGACAAAATACAGATTTATAAACAGAGAACAACAACAACAAACAGTGCATCTCAAAGAACATTTAATCAATTATGGATTATAAGTCAGGTTAATTGTCTGTAGAGAAAAGTCATGCTTGTAATGTATGTAAAAATGTTTAAAGTGTATGTTGTAACTTACTGGTGTCATGTTTTTGTTTATCTTTCTTCTTGGATGATGAAAAAGTTTTTAGATCACTGGCTGTGGAAATCTTTGATGATGTGATCTTTGTGATGCTTCCAAAGGTTTTTTCTTTCCCAAAGCGGTTTGTTTTGGTTGTCACCGTTATCGGTTTTGATGGTTTACTGTCTTTCTCAGTTTTGGATGTGATGACATTTTTATCAAAAGGAGATTCTTGGATATCAGATGAGGTTTCTTCACTGACTTCCTTGATTTTCTTGGAATCACTACCACCACCAGCAAACCTACGGACAACTGCGTCCTTAACGTCTTTGAGCGAACCACGTCTCATCTCTTCTTCCTTTGTTCCTTCGCTGTGATTTTGGTCTTCACTTTCAAAAACTTCTATTGGGCTGATGAACTTGAAATTTTTCAACTTGTCAGGAGGAGGTGTTACACTTTTGTATTCATCCTTAGGAACATGACCATTTGACAATAAATTTGATTCTGGTGCGTGATTTAATGTTGAGTTTTCAGTAATTAAATTTTCCTTTTTTTCTTCTTCAAGAGATACACTGCTATTCAAGCCGCTACTACTTGATGATGATAGATTGGTTTTACTATTAGTACTGATAAAATTGAATGAGCTAACACTTGAAGTTTTCACAGGACTATAAGGAGGCGAGGTGGAATGGTACGATGATGAAGAGCTAGAGTTTGAAAGTCTTCTCTCAGTACTTCTTCGGATAAATTGGTCGATTTTATCTTCAATCTTGAGAGAATTCCTTCGTTGACTGGTTGTTGATGAGGAATCTTCAGATGATGATAACGAAAAATCTCTGATTCTTGGTTTTACTCTTTCTTTGGATGATTGTATTTCTAACAGACGTTGTCGTAAATAAGTAGACTTTGGTACATAAGTGTCAACATTGATAGGTGAAGTATCTTTACTAACCTTTCTTGAGTTTTTTAACAGATATGGACAAGTGTACTTACTGTTACAATCCTCATTCAAGCTATAGCTCCTTTCATATCTACTTTTGTTGTGTGTAGAAGAAAAGTCATTTTGTGAATCAAGGCTGTTCTTTCTTCCAAAATGTTTATCTGACATATTATCACTTTCATTGTTTCGTCGGCTTAGATTTGTTGACAGTGATGACGTTCTGAAGATTGGATCGTGTTGTCGATCAAAACGAGAATTATAAGAATCACTTGAACGAGTTGATGTTGTATAATATCTTCCTGACATTGTCTGCTCGTTAGCTGTATTAATTTCACTCACATCTGCAAGATTTTGTAGATGTTTTTCACTTGCGTCTTCCATGCACGGCTGCTCGCCGTTTGTTGTTGTTTTCAAAAAGTTTGTTTTGCTTTCGTTTTTGTCTTCAAAATGGCGGCGGCGGCGTGGTTGTGGTGGAGCATCAAATACGAGTTTTTGTTCTTCCTCGTTTTCCGCTTCCTCCCTGTAAAAAACGTCTCCGTGACTCGAGTTTCTTCGAGTAAATGATAGCGGTCTTGTTTTACTGACTTCGTCTTTATTATTATTAGTAGTTTGTTGTTGATTCAAAATAACAAGTCCAGTAATTTGAGACTCGATATCTGTATACGAAGTATACAGAGCATTTGTTGTCTCCTCTTTGATCAAATTTAATTCACTTGTGTTTATTTTATCTATTGTCTTTGTCGCATCACTAGCAGTAGTTGGGGTATTTTGTGCTGATTCAATGTCAATATCAACTTGTTTTCTGACGAATACAGTTGACGGTATGATCTCTCTCCGATGGTTATGCAAATTATCGTACACAAAACCTTCACTGAAACGTCGTCTACTGTATTGTTTATTTAACACCGGCGCCTTTGTGTTAATTATACCGTTCGAGGACTTGCTTCGTAAAAAAACAGCCGTGGGAACAGCCTTTTCGCCAGTGGGATTCGACGACGATTTCACGTTTCTCCAAGGTGTAGCAGAAATCAGTCTTGTAAAATCAACACTTTTACGTCGCTCGTCTTCAGGTGTTAGAGATCTGTCAAAAGTTGTCCCGTCGTCGTCGTTGTCGTCGTTAATAGAGTTATTTCGTCGTAAAATTAAATCGGCTGACGAGAAAGATCTCGTTCGAAACTGCCGTAACCTTTTATCGTAACTAGCAGATTTGCTAACAGATCTTTTCTGCTCGTGCTTCTCAAAGTCTACTTGTGTCGTTTTGATGTCATTATCATCATGATTTGGTTTTTCAATAAAAGTGGAAGAGCTATTAGCATTATAATGAGTTTTTGTGATATTTGTGTTATTATCAAGATTACACAAAACATCATCCAAGTCGTTATTAATAATATGACATGTATTATTATTCTTATCAGTGCTCTGATTCCTTTTCTTCTCATCTTTCTCATATAACTGTCTATCTTCGGCGAGTGAAGTGCTTTTCTGTGCATCATTATAACACTTACCTTCGAATTCCTCACAAGTCTCACTAGGAGTTTCATCTGAGTCAAGAGTATTGCTACTCTTGATCCCCTTGGCCGTGTTTTCAGGTTTATTCTTAACCTCGTTTTCAGAAGCTGCTTCGTCTGATTGGCTTGAGATGACGTCATATTCTGCCAATGTGTCTTTCAGAATTTGTTGTTCTTGTTCTTCCTCATTTGCGTTTACGGGATCGTTCGTTGACGTTTTTGCTTCACGTTTTGACGGCGGCGGTGGCGACGTACGTGAAATGTTTTGCGTAATGACGCTGTTAATTGTCGAGGTCATCGACGTAGTGGTAGTAGACGTCGTTTTAATAACAGGAGAAGCCGTTGTCGTAATAGAAGTAAATTCCATGAAGGTAGACCTATCTTCCTGGTCGTTTAACTTTGTGATATAATCCGTTAATTCGCTCGTTTTAGAGCTGCTCCTACGGGGAACAGGAGGCGGACATTGTTGATTGGTCGTCATTAACTGTTGATCAATTTCTGATTCCAAATTATCTAGGTCATCTAAAAATGAGTTATGGTATTCGACTGTCTTGATTTTGCCAGTTAGTGTTGTTGTTGATTTTGTTGGTTTAGCCAGAGTCTTTGGTGGTGTTGGCTTATTGTTGACATTTGATTGTTCTTTAGTATCTTTGTTCTCAATTTGTTTAGACTTGACGGGCCGTGACACAATAGAGTTGGGACGAACGGCACTTTCCTCTGGCTTTGACGTACCAAACGACCTGTTGACTTCAGGTTGATCTTTAGCATCACGACATTCGCTTTCGACGCGTTCTTTGGCAGTAGTATCGGTAGAATTTGTACGTATCACTGTTCTAGTTACTGACTTTCCCACCTGTGTAGGTTCTTTAGCATTAGAATTTGAACGAATTATAATTTTAGAAGATCTTTTCAACGCTGTAGTTATGCTACTGTTATTATTTATGTCAATAGGAATTTCTTTCTTTAGTAGATTTTCGTTAGTAGTCTTTTCGTAATACGCAGACTTTGGTCTTACTTTGGCCTCAACTTGTGGTCCTTTCCGAACGGATCGAGTTGTGATTACGATATCCGAGCGCCGAGTAGAGGGTTTCGAGTCTTGTTTATTATTATCAGTCATTGCGTCTTTGTTTTTGTTCGTTTTCAAATATTTCCCCCAAGGTGTGCCCGATATTTGTCCTAAAACCTTTTTAGTGTCGTTTGGCGAACCCAAATAACTGGACCGGTTTGCGGCGTTGATTGCAGCGTTTGATTTATTCTTTTGGGCCCATAGCTTGAGAATAGGTTTATCTTTATCCGAGATGGCGTTTATTTCGTCCTGCCCGTCGTGGAGGTCGTCAAATGATATAGTGCAAGATGAGTTCCGGTTGTTGTTAAGGCCTTTACGTAGGTTCGTTTTATTGTTATTGTTGATATCGACGCTAACGGAACGGCGTTTTGATGACGTTAGATCGGTTGACGTCCATTTGTTACGCGACGGAGCTAACGACGGTTTGTTGACGTCTTGGGATTCTGGTGACGACGAGAAGCAAAACGGGTCTTTAAATTCGCGAACAATGACACGTGACTGGCTTTCAGGAATGGATGAGGATTCCAAAAAGGACATCTATAAGAAAGAGAAGAAATGAAGGTCAGAAAAGTCTGAACAAGTGTGCATTTTTAGAAATATTAGGGTTATGTGGGTTTAAGAAATAGTTATTTCAATGAATAAAAATGGCCATGTATTTTAAAAGGTTTCAGATTTTCATCCTAAAAAAATGAACCGAAGTGCTACGATGTAAGCGTAATAGACTCAGGTCTAAGTTATACCGGGTGTCCCAGAAAAAAGTATCGGTGTTTGGCGGCCTCCTGGAGCCGAAAAAAATGTTTTTTAATTAATATTTTTATTTCATTAGAAAGTGGAAAGTCTAACTTAAACTTTTAGGTATAAATTTTTTAATTTGGTTTAGTATTCACATAGTTATAAGCTTTTTAAGTAAAAATCATTTTTAAAATAATGCAAAAATACGTCAAAAAAGGGGTATCAAAATAGGCA
>JAUJPO010064446.1:0-12628 GCA_032270745.1 Tiaropsis multicirrata | reverse complement strand
TATTTATTTGCCGACCGACCGACCCACATTTTGAAACTGCTTCGCCCGTAAAACAACAAATCAACTTGGACTCGCCTAACTTGGTGTTCATAGTTATAATATTTTGAATTCCAATCAAGTGTATGAATGAAATTGTTATTAGAAAATAAAACATTTAAAATATTAGATACCTGGAAGTTTTGTCTGAATTGGGATATTGGATAAGTCCCAAGAATTTCCTGAACCTAAACAAAAAGTTAAAACATAATCATTATCGCAGTATAATAGAGTTTCTCCTTTGTTGTGTATAGTAAATGGATTAAGATTTCAAAGAAGTGAACAGGGAAGATGATGTGGATATCTTTGGGACAAAGACACCAAAAGACATCTTGAAATCAATTTCGGATACGAAAATATAAAACGTACACCTCCTCGGACTTCAAGGTAAAAGAAAGGATACCCCTTGGATATCTAGAATTCTTCTCACAATCCCTTCGCATTTCAAACTTAGTTTTGAAGATATCCACCACTACATTTTATGAGCTGAACCCTCGGCCAGAAAGTCGAGATGCTACGGATTTCTCCTGGAAAAGCCAATTATCCACCAACTAAGCTCAGTGGGTTTGTTACAGACGTAGACACCAAGGACATATTGACAGTTAATTTTGTATACGAAAAACCGTCATTTTAAAGGGTTGTTATTCACCAACTAAAAACGTTATCAACAATTCTTACCTAGTTTAATGTTGGTCAATATGCGGCCATCTTTGTTGTTGCTTTTGATGCTCATCCCTTTAATAGCTCGTTCAAAAGTCTCGTTCATCTCCAGCAGTTCCGTTTTCTCACAGACACGATCAGCCCCACTTCGAATAAGAATCAAACTGATAAAAACTACAGACGTGATTTTTTTCCACTTGTAACTCTGCTGAACCAAGTTTTCTTCAAACTGAACTGAACAAGTACAGAATAGCTCGACTATTTTTTCAAGTACAAAACCAGCCAGGAGACATCCGAATGCTTGAAGCCCAATAATTGATGCACTCTTGTTGAGGCTGAAATTCACTGGTAATACACTTGTAAACAGCGGCCAAATCGTTTGATCCATGTACGACAAAATCGAGAAAATGGCCATGCCAACAATCCAGAAGATAAGAGTCGCCTGACAGTTCAGCAATTTATTAACAATTTTTGACTTAACGTAGAAATAACACCGAACCAATGAGAGGGAGAGTCCAGCTGTGACCAGAAGAGTCATGTAATAATGTCCTTGGTTGTAATCAAATAGATTTCCGTTTGCAAGCATGTTGAATAAGGTGGGAATGTTGAATCCGCCGGTAGAATCGCGGACTTGTGCACCAAAATAAGGTAGCGAGATGAGGGTCGGAATGATCATCCAGGAAACATAGCACGCCATTTTGATTTGGACTCCAAACCATGATCTGATTACACTTTTGATAGACTTGGTTTGAGGGGAACCTACACAGCATACGGCAATATTAGACACGAGGATCATGAGCGAACAGTAGACACCAGTGAAGGTTGAACATAAGTAGGTTAAGCATACCAAAAAGAAAGGTGACTTGGATGTGTCAGGATGGAAAGCATGTTGGTAAATTTGAGCAGCTGTAAACGAAATGAAAATGTTGGCAAAAATTGAAAAATAATTAATTCAAAATGGACTACATGTTAAAAAGATTGTGAAGCCTCTTGAGAATTCAGAACCGGGGGGAGAAAGAGGCTTAGGTCACTTTAGAAAAACGTGATAAAGGTAATATTCAAATTTCAAAAATCTTCCTAATGTTTTGAGTCATTCAAATAGTCACAATTTGGAAACTTTTAGTCCTTACTCAATATATCAAAAATCTGAAAAAAATACTCTCTCTAGTCTCTCTAGAGGTTTAAAAAAAATGGAAAAGAATAATCAAAATTCTTTAAAACTTTATTCATATGTCTCGATTATTCATATGTCTCGATTTTCAAATTTCTAATATACCCATCAGCGCATAAAAAAATCAAAGCCTTGGAGCATTTATTTCAAGTGAAATTTTAAAATGAGGAGGCGAAGGTTAACTTATGTTCAAATTTTTGAGGCGCTTTGAGATTTACGAGAGTGCGTTTGAGCAAAAGAACATTATGTTTAAAAGGAGGGGTACGCATATTCTGGATCTTGTTGATTGATAAAGCCATCGAAAAAAATAACTATGTCCACTCTCTTCTCATCGAGCGGATCGCTCACATCAAACTTTTTTTCAGCTTGAAGAACAAATCTTGAAACGTCTTGCAACTTCTTTGACGTTCCCTCGAATATGACGTCAGATTAAACCAATAGAATTGCGGTATTTCTTTTCCAACCAATAGCGTTACAACACTGTTATAAAAGTCGCACAATCCGCTCGATGAAGTGAGTCCGACATTAAATAAAAGATCTTTAATTCACAAATAAAAGATACAATCTACTCAAAGGTGCATATTAAAAACAAACTAAATAGAGACAAGCTTTCACCTGTGTGTGGAAATAAGAGATGTGCATAGAGTAAACAAACATTCCCTTCGATCAGGTATTCGTGAATCTCGAAACCGTTTTGCAGTTGACTGGTAATAAGGAACACAGAGAGGCCAGTAAACAAGCTGTGGACACGAGATGCCTTCATTCTTCGACATCCGAGATACCAGGACACAGGGAGGCACATCACCAACAATAAAACGTAATTTCTCATGAAAGAAAGCGCAGATAATCCAAGGAATCTAAAAAAGGAAATAGTACAAAAATGAATGTTTAAAAAGAATTCAAGCAGAATGGCTGATCAACCAAGAAACGTGCATTTTGAAGCCAAAAGCCAATATATACAGATATTATAACTGATTATCCACGTTATTAAAAAGAGGTAGAAAAAATCAAATGTTTGCTGTGGTTACGTCAGGGGGGATTTTAGGTTTATGTTGTGACAGGTATAATCATAATCTGAACCTAATTTTTGAGATTTTTGAAAATTTCTTTTCCACTTAACGACCCTTTTAAGGCTTTATTTTTATTTTTTTTACAGTACTAAAGGATTTTTAAAATCAAGACTGAACTTTTCAGAATTATTACCTTTTGAGAGAGCCAATTTTGTTTTTGTGTCTATGCAACCTTAGAAAGAGACTTTCAAAGTCAGAAAATGAAACCCTTACCGCTCTCATTATACCAGCCTCAATTACTTTCCTAAGTACCCCCTCCTCACATATGGGGAATGGAATTTTGTTTTGTTGTTCGTGTGAATACAGTGAAAACAGAACCACGTATATAAAGCCACGAAGTTTAAAAAGGTGTAATTACTGTAGATTTCAAAGACAAATGATTACTGACTCACCTTTCTGTCACCATCATAAAGAAGGCAGTCGAAAAAAATGGAAGTGGTTGGGTTGTCATGAAAGGATATCCAAGAGAATTACCAGAGAACCAAAAGTTGGTTGACCCATTGGTAATTAGTTCTTTTAATCTCAGGATCTCTGAAAAGCGATGGTGTATATGGTTGCCGTTGATAAAGGTTGATTGACTGGTGATGAAGGGTAAGTTTTGCTGCACAACCGCTCCGAACACTGTCAGTGTTGAAACACAATAAATAAGGGCCACAAAAATACTGCTGATGTCCTGTCTCTTTCGTTTTGCTTGAAGAGCTTCTTGAACTTTAGCTTCTAGTTGATATCTATGGAAAATAGTTTGTTTGTTTGTTAAAATACAATGTAAGATACGTTTGAAAACAAGAGGCTAGTTTACATTACTTTTGATCTGGCTGTTCTTTTTGCATCCAATTTGGTAGCTACTACACACTTTTAATAGCGATGTTACGTTGAGCGAGATAAATTAAAGAAGGACGGTGGATAGCGACCCGCGACCGTTGTCCTGCACAATCTAGGACGCTTGATTGGCTAGATTTTGGCGGGATAACGGTCCATTGGACAAATGCTATATTTATTTGACAACGTTGAAAGTATCAAGTATCAAATTACTAGAATTTCTTTTGGAAAAGACACAATTATAAAATTCAATTGCAGATATAAAACACAATTCCAATATTTTACACAATGCAGCTAGAAAATGTTAATATTAGGTTAATGTTGATTCAACTTTAAAAATTCTAGTTTTTGTGTTCGAGCATATTCTAGTATAATAATATATCGATCTTTTAGTCAAAGCACTTGTTATACATTTTTGGAAAGCTGATGGATAGAGGTATCAAAATAACTAGTTTATTTTAATTCGGACAAATTTCTTTCGGGTAGATTTTTTAGTCAAAGCTCTTGTTATACATTTTTGGAAAGATGGGTCTAGATGAATCGAAATCATAGCGGTTCTGATTTGATTTAGAACACTTTGGCGCATTTTTCAAACAAAACTATTTAATGAGATATTTGGGATCAACATAATACAATTTCAAATTATGTGAGATAAACTTTCTAATAAATTTTGAAATTTGTGAACTAGTTCTTCAAATGAAACAAGATGTCAGTTGAATTAACCTAACATATTTAATACCCTACTGTACAGGGAAAAAAATTGAGATCCTATGTTGTTCCATTCTGTATACCTCACATTTATTGTTCGCTAAGTATATTCCCTGCAGATTCTCTGTTTTGCTAAAAAATTCCTCCTCTCTTCAGAAAAGTGTAGAATATTAAATTTTTTAGCTACCATCTCAATTTCCCACAAAATTTTACACGTGCTCTGACAAAACTTGAAATTAAACACTGGAACTTTTTGTAGATGTCGGGTCTGGTCTACAGACAAACATTGCTCCAAAGTGAAAATCACACTTCAAATTCTCTGCAATTATAACTCCTTCAATTTCGATTTGTTTACCTCCGCATTTTAACACTTTCGTATTCGTGGGCTTTCTGGGAGTTTTCGATAAGGTGTATATATTTAAATTTAGCAAAAATTTTAAATTGATTTTGATTGCTTCGATGGAGTTTAATTATGTGCGATATTGTTCTTAAAAGACTGTTTGTATTAGTCGAGTTTTCATAATATGATAACATATACCTAGCTAGGAATATAACCACAAATCAAAAATGAATTTTTTTCTTGCTTTTGTTTTTAACAAAAAATCAAAAAAATCAAACACCATCGAATGCAATCGAACCGAAATTATTTTATTCAAATTTCGCCGATCCAACACCAATATTTCAATTGCGTTCAATTGATTTCAATTGTTTTGAAAATAAAAAACAAACAAACAAACTGTGCGGCCAGATAAGTCAGCGCAGTCTGTGAGGTTAGCATTTAGATCTGTCACACGAACCCCACAATCAGTCTGGGGTGTCCAGGGTAAGTCTTAAAAATATAGTAATAAAATCTCCGGACACGAGAAGACTGTCTGGGAATTCCACAGGGTCATTAAAAAGTGTCTTCATAAGTATAAATTCTGTGCATACCTGCTAAACCATAGAGCGTTACCATGGTTTCAGGGGTTTTAAAACTACATTTTAGTGATCTTGATCAGCTGGTCCTTATCACCAGATGATGTCAATCGAGCGAACCAAATGTTGTGAACCAAATTGGATTGTGTTTGAATTCAAATTCAATCTGTTCGATTGACATTGTCTGGTTATCACCCCTTTTTTATAATAGAACTAGACAGGTAGAAATGCTATCAGCATAAATCCTTTTGTTGGAACAAAGAAAGATTAATTTAAATTTAAATTCCTATGAAAAGCTGGTGTTTCTGGGTGTTTCTCTTTCAATGACACTAGATAGTCGATCAAAAGATTTAAAATGGCTCTAATTTTTTTTGTACAAAATGGAATTGGGTCAAGAATTATAGGAGAAATGATCTTCATTTGGTTTTGTCCGATTGATTACAATTTTTCGAATGGGATTTTTTGTTTAATTGTCTTTGATTGACATTGTTTGGAGGTAATTTCAAGACTAAATGTTTTACCATGTTCAGGCAGTCTGCAGAGTTTTAATTTGAATCCCAAACATGGTCCAAACAGGCTTGAAAATGTTTGGGCTTGTCGTGGGTTGTCTTTTTTATAGAATTTGATCTGCTGACAGTCATGTCAAATTCATAAAAAATAAGATTCAATTTTATTTTATTAAGGAGAAAAGAATTTTCCAAATATAACCCTCACCAAGCAAAATTGCCCTTCGCCTCTATACGGCGAAGAGCGGCATATTCTGGTACAGAAGAACTTTCGACTATTTAGCATCCTCTATAAGAAGCACGTTTCGTTAGAGGATGAGAGCAGCCTACGATTAGCGCTAATCGGAATTTAATCTAATCGCCTTTTGAACAACTGGACCTAGGAATCTAAAAAGTACATGTATACACATAACATGAATTTGCACCTTCTGACAAAATTAATGTCATTATGCTGATTTTTTTATAACGTCCAAAATTATACCCCCTCCAACTTCGTACTGGTACTATAGAATAGCAACCAAATGGAAATATTTCAAATTGTATATATAATCTTTCATGTCCTGCTAAGAGCCAAGGCTTAAAATAGCAGTCAGACATCGGACATTGATCGAACCCCCCCCCCCCCTCAAAAATTGACATTTTAAAACTTACAGTTCAAATACCAAAAACATGAACGCTGAGCTGTCATAGAAATCAACCAACTTGACTATTAAAAGAAAAGAAAAAACAACGGTTGAAAACAAAGCAATTACAATATACTTCAATGTTAAAAGTTAAAAAAAATCATTAAAATTTTCATTATCTTACTGATTCCAGGGAAGGATTGAAGTTTGGATAAAACCTCCACCTCATTATGAATTTGTGTTACGATATCAATGCCTTTGACCACCTGTCCTTTCTTACTGAATTTGTCAATGATTTTGACCGCAAACTCCTCTCCATTTTCTTTGCTTCTACATTTTCTTACAACACTGGAAATGCCACTAAAAATAAAAATACTTTCCCTGTTATTCTCAATTAACAAAATATAGAAATTCATTTAAATTCATGATATGACAGATAGGTTGATAAATTATGAATTTTATATACCAGAAAAAAATAATTTAGAATCCAACATTGCTTGTTTCAATTTTATTGTGATATATAAAGTTAGTGAGGAATTGTTAGAAAAATAACTTACTCTCCCAAGATATCTCCAGGGTCATATTTTGCATAAAAGTCTTCTTTGAACCCTGTAACTTCAACCTGATGTGGTATTGAAGCTACAGCAACCATTGAATATTATCATAAAACTAAAACAAGTAAAAGAAATAGCAACTTCAATGTTTTAAAGGCCTTTTGGCTAATTTAAAAGGAACGAGAAAACTTGAACAGTAATAGCAATTTTTCGAGCTATAGAATGGTGTAACGGCCAGCAAACTAGAAGCCGATAAAATACAAGTAGCATAGATTTTGATAAACATAAATTGCTATTTAAAATACAACTGAAGGCGAACCACATACGTGGACAAAGCACTGTACCAAACAAAACACTGTCCAAAAGTATACAATTTATACATATTTACAAGAGATATATATAGGACATTAAAAACGTGCTATACAATTCATAAGAGACTAGCTGGCAAGCCAATGTCGCATGTTGCTGGCGTGACATAAGCAATGTTGCTTTAACAACATCGCTTCGCTCTTTAATACGATCAAGATACCGTAAAAGTGTTTACAAATTGTTTTTTATCTATTAGTTAGTAGTTAGAGGGTTTGGTGACGTCACTGGGTCAAATTGCCCCAAAATGTACTTAATTTTTAACTCCACTTTGAGATGCTGTTATGTTTCCCATTGTATTCCCTGTAAAATTTATGTTCCAATGAGAGGTCAACCACCTCTCAAATCCAACTCAACTCCGAGATATTCTATTGACTTTTAAAGTTTGATCCATTTTGGCGACGTCACTGGGTCAAATTGCCCCAAAAAAGTAATTAGTTTTTAGCTTCACATTTTTGATGCTCTAATGTTTCCTATAGTATTCCTTGTAAAATTTCTGTTCCATTGAGACGTCAACCACCTTTCAACTCTAACCCAACTCCGGGATATTGACTTTTAAAGTTTGTCTAATTTTGTGACGTCACTGGGTCAAATTGCCCCAAAAAAGAAGCTAACTTTTAACTCCACTTTTGGATGCTGTTATGTTTCCCATTGTATTCCCTGTAAAATTTCTGCTCCAATGAGTGGTCAACCACCTCTCAATTCCAACCCAACTCCGAGATATTGACTTTTAAAGTTTGATCCATTTTGATGACGTCACTTGGGTCCCAATTACCTCATAAAGTAATAAATAATTTGCGAATGTGGAAAATTTTGCGATATTCTGATAGGCAATTACCCCAGGGTCCCAAAAAACCCCAAAACGTCAGATATTCTCAAGGGAAAAAGGGTTAAATTTTGGGCCTAACATTAGCAATGCAACGACTTCTTTTAAAAAATCGCTAAAAACTCTACTTTTCTTTTTTGATTTTCCTGCACATTTTATCCAGGCTAAAAAATGCAGGATCCCGCCTAGTGTTACACACAGACGGACAGACAGACAGATTTCAAAATACGGCTATTAATATATAGACGTGGTAATTAGAGTCAATATATAATACACAAACTAAGTGAAAATGGCATAAACTTAAACATAAAAGAAACTGAAATTAACATTTGGTGCAAGAAAAGAAGTTATTTACAAAATACATTGTTAAAAGCATGAAGAACAAATTACTGCCACACAGTAAGTAGTAATAAATGGAAAATAAATTGAATTTGTGGCTCAAAGTTACTATATATATACTATTTCTCGTGTGAGCTTTGTGAAATGAGTAAAAAGTTGTATGGGTCCTGACTAATCTGTGCTTAATCTTGGGCATATATGTAATAGTCCCCCTAAAGTTGTCAGGTGCTCCACTTGTGGTACAGGAATTGAATGGCAAGAAAATGCCCTACAATCTTTTAAAAAATTTAGAACATTTTGCACACAGCAGTTAAGGAAAATGACCTTGATCATAAGTCATGGAGCAGAGGCCACAACTTTAGCTTTAATAAACCAATCAGGAAACTTGAAAACAATTGAAAAATATCAAATATAGTAGCGCCAAAAGGAACAAGCTTCATTGACGCTTGATTAAACTGTCATTCCAAATTAAAAGATTCAATTGGTTCATATTGGCTGTATCAGGTTGGCCTGATCCAACAAAAATAAGGCTCTTCTCAAATTATTAATGTTTAGGATGAAGAAAATCTGGACATCCTCAAAAGATATAAACATACCTGAGACCCATGTCTCAATTTATACTTTGTGTGCATAAAACCAGACAATGTCAATTGAACAGAATCAAACAGAAAATCACAATCGAAAAATTGAAATTGATCAAACACAATCGAATGGTTGGAGTTTGAAAATTACCAAAAAATTTAAATTGATTTTGATTAGTTTCAATTGATATTTTCAATTAGGCCATTCCAGAAAATTTCTGTAGACCCCTCCGGATGACACACACTTTTGCACATTTTTTTGCCTCTGAAATAAATTCAATAATCCCAGAACCCTTTGCAAATTCCATGGATTTTTTCTAAAACACACATTCGTATACACACATTTTCTTCTTTGGCCTCGAAAATTTTGAATTGTCGAAGAAATATTTTGCTTTGGAAATTCTGTGTCATCCATTTAAGAGACAAATTCTTGAATGGCCCATTGACATCTATCAGGACAAAACTATGTTGTAATGTATGCAATGAAGTCAAAAAGTGAAAAAATTAAAAACATGTTAAGAACATTTTGGAGGCTTCAAGAGTGTATTAAAAAGAACATTTTAATTCAAGATAAATTAGTGTAGGAACTCTCAATAATTAATTGAACCCAATTGGCTTAATACAGTAAGTGAGAAAAATTGCATTTAGAGCCAATCAAGCTAATTAACTATGACCCTTTTTAAGAACATTTTAAGGCTTGAAACCAAAAAAGCTAAGAACATTAGAAGGCTTCTTAGGGTGTCTTTAGTCTTTAGGGTGGAGTAGTCTTCTACAGAGAGAGCATAAATGAAGAAAAATATATAAGGAATTCATTTGAAGTTCCTCCTTCATGGAGTGAGGACATAGGCAAATAAAATTGAATCTTATTTTTTATGAAGTTTACATGACTGTAAGTAAATGAAAAAGCAACAAAAAGTTGCAGATCAGATATATAATTAAGAAGCAATTAATCAAACAAAGAAAATCGAAAGATTCCAGCGTGCATTTTGTTTCTTTGTTATCGCCTTATAATTTGAACAAGAGATGAAGTCGAAGTAAACGATAACCGAAAAGTTTAAATTCAATAGTGGTTTTTACGCGCTCATAGTTTTAGAGCTATAATATAGGCGGTAATACAATATAGTGCTAGGGCGACCAGTAATATATTATAGTGCACAGGACGCTTAAAATCTTTTTTTCCTTGTTTTGCCGACATCTAATGGAAACCAGGAAACTAAGGCTGCAAGATAAGTTGATTGACAAGTCCTTTTGTTTCATTTTGATTTCTTTATACTCAGCTTTTTCTTTTACATTACGGCGTGATTGACCTGCTTGATATGTATGATTTGCCCCTTTTTATCACCATGGTTTCACTTTGAGTTTATATTGCATTTTGGTAAAATACACAGTGCAAAGTATGGCAGAGTAGTGCAATGTATTACCCCTTGACGATAAAATGTAATGCTTGCTAATGGTAAGATTTATTTTCATACTCAAAACGTCAAACTAGCCGTATTTGTATAAGAATTGCGAAGCAATTTAGACCCCCTTGATTCGCAACAAGTTACAAGAAAAATCTGTCAAATTCCCAAACATCAGAATCTTCTGATCTTACAGTACAGCTTGAATGTTACCTTTTCCATTTCTCTGAATCAGTAACTTCACGCAAAATTAGTCGGGCGACCGAAAGGACTTCTTTGCAATTTTCACACGGATGACGTTCTCCATTTACTGTCATAAGTTCTTCTCTAACTTTGATAAAGTCGTCTTCACCAGGACACATATCAATCATTTTCGCCTGAATAAGGTAAAAAGTTGTTTGGTTAGAAAAACAATTAAAACAGTTCCAGTTCTAAATTTATGTTTTTTCCTTCGAAATTGAGTTTTTTACTTCTTTGTTTAACGATACTGTATATTACTATAACTAAACAAATGCTAAAAAGAATATCAACGTACTTACCATTTACAGCTAAAACCACTCCTTGAAAGAGTTTTTCTTCTTTGACTCTACCCAAACACACTATAAATTTAGCCTCGATCATCAACTCATCGTCCGATTTAAACGTTCGAAGAGCATCTTGATTCACCACATTCTCTTTTGGGACAATATCAGTAACATCATCATCCTCAAAATATGCCAAAACATATTTTTGGCAAATTAGAATTTTGTCGTTGCTTTACAGTTTCAGCTGACATAGTTATAAAAATATTGTTTCTGCGCGTTAACCACAAGAGGAAGCTAATGTGAATGGTGTTTTACGGAGAAATAGGTCGGATTTTATTGATTTTATTTTCAAAATAAATATAAAAGGTATTATTTTGAAAATAATGGCTGAACAATGAATATAACGAAATACAATTGTTAAATTTTAAGCATCAAACAATAAAAGCCATTCTGATTCATGTTACGCAATAAATATTTTTCAAAAGAACATCGCTATTATAATTTGCACAGTTGTTAGCTGTTTGGTCTTGCTTCGGCTTTGGCATCTAACAACAGCTGAAAAGCTACTGTAAGAAGACAATTTATGCGAGGAGAAATATTTTTTGTTTGATCGCACATAGAAAATGGCGGGCAGAGTAACAGCTAGTACAAAATTTTGGATTGTTTCCATGCGTTCTAGAGGTTTCAAAACCAACGCTATATTAAAAACATTGCACAATGATGGTATTGCTATTACTAGGCAATATATAAGTAAAATTATTAAACGGTTTAACGAAAAAGGAACAATCGTAGACAAAGAAAAGAAAGGTTGCATTACAAAGATGGCAGTAAAACATTTCGAATTCATTGACAGTTCTTACAGAAAAATATTATAAAATATATATATCGTTAACTGCAAATGATCTCCAAAAGATGCTGCTAGATAATTTTGAATTGAACTTATCTATATCATCAATTAAACGAGTAAGAAAAAAGTTGGGATGGGTATTAAAAGGTTGGAGTTTGTTAAAAGATTACAAGCTGAGAACGACACATTCAACGATGTCATTTTAATGACGAGTCTTCAATAATCATCGAGTATGTTTTCGAAAAGTTGGCGAGATGGTGAAATTGAAACCAAAAGTTAAGCACCCGGTCAAGGTACATCGTCATATCAAAATATTTTGTATACTTAAACCCCAATTCGTTGCGTTTAAAACAAAAGTTTTTTTTTATTCGTTTTTATTACTGTTTATAATAGTAATTGAAAAAGGTCATCTTTTTGTGATTGATGATTTTGATGATTGGTCAAAATTAATCAGCATACCTCTTTTTCTTGAAGTTCCACGTCTGGGGCGGTATTTCTCATAGAGGAAGAACAAGACTGCTTATTTTCACCGGGATTATGAGACAGATATTAACATTAACTTTTAATTTCCGATAAGATAGTAAAACATTTATACTCAGCCTCAGATATGCTTAACAAAATAAGGAATTGAGGCTGAATCCATGCTTACAATATGCTTATTATGTCTATGCCAAATAAGCATA
>JAUJPO010064424.1:0-12629 GCA_032270745.1 Tiaropsis multicirrata | reverse complement strand
TATCAATTTTACAATTGGGCCTACGAGTGTGGAAAATTCTGAAGTTGAGCCCAGTGCGTTGCGCACGTTCGACTATTATAAAAGGTCTTTTAACCTTTCTGAAATATTGCTATAAATACAATGATATGATTTTCGAATTATTAAACTGTTCCAGAAATTTCTTTTGGGAAATTGGGCAGAGAGAGGGTGGATGATTTGTTTTCGGAGGTAATGTTAAAATTGGATGTCTGCGGGAGTACATTTGTGATTTCCGGGGGGGGGGGGGGTAATTTTGGATGCTTGAAGATACAAATCAATGCTTTTTCTCCCGGACAACTACTGAAAAAATATAAATTGTCTAGAGTGTAGATTATGAGAAAAAAGCTTTTTCTTCACCCCTGCATAATTTCTTTATGAACAGCGCATTTCTGATTTATTCGACGTCCCTCTAAAAGTAAGTGCCTCAAGTAAACATAGTTTGAGTTATGTAAAATTGCTTTTAATAACAAAGTGGTGCACAGCATGAAAAGTTGTAAATCTATAGGGTGGCCATTTTATAGAGAGAAACGAATTATTATTATAAAAAACAAATACTTTTCTATAACTCACCCACCCAATGAAAGGGGTTAATTCTAACGGTGAATTAGCGGCAGCCTATTGGTTAGTTAAAAATGGGGTTTTTCTGTAGTCTCGTGATCCTATTTAGAGTATCTTGTGTTATCTGTGGTTATATTTTTCAAAAAGGAAATATGTGTTTTTATCAGACGAGTAGTTTATAAAATGAGCTCTGCGGAAGAGATGCTTTCTATTGAAACTTGAATGGAAAGTGCACTCCTACACATAATGAATGCTGGTTTTACAATTTTTAAGTCTCAGATGAACTAATCGTCTCAATATAAATTGAACTAATGAGTAAAAGAAACAACACCGTTTTTGAAAAAAATACCTATTCTTAAATTGTGCTTATTCTTTGGCCACTTCGAGCCTCATTCTTCTTATAAAGTTTTTCTTAGAAAAAAAGATTCATTATGGCTTCCAGGCAAATCAAATACAATGACAATGCGCTGAGAACTTAATTAAAAAAAAACGGTCAAACTTCATTGTATGAAGATTTCGCGGTTATTATAAATCTGCGGTCGAGCATTTTTGGCGACATTGACCGCGAAACCGCGGATATTAGCTATAACTTTAGATCGGTGTATCTGGGGTTTGTGAAAATGTTTAGCCTGTACCAAATCCTACTTTTATGTAGCTGTGGATAGTAAGGTTTGTTACGTTAGGAAAGATTTTGTGTGCAGAATCGGCCCTCTGTGTGGATTTGGTACAGGATAGGCAGTGTTGGAAAACATAGGAATCGTATTGAGAAAAGATTTATTTTTTATTTTGTTTATGCGAAAAGGCTCATTTGTCCTTACGTCTCCTTGCCCTTCCCATGCTCAAACTGTGAGTTCTAAATAATAATTTTTGGTAATATTTACCATCAAATCTGAGGCTCGATGTTCTTATAAAAAAAATAGTACAGTATTACTTTTCTCAGATTTGTTCAAATTTCCACCCGAAAATAGAAGTAAATAATTGGGGAATAATATCTGACAGCAGTGATTTGGTGGAAATATAAGGCGCCTCGATTATGAAATGAAAGGAGAAAACAAATAACCGTCATGTTTTTGGACTTGGGTTACATTAGACTCTTTAGTGTCAGTGTACAGCCGACATTTTTTTTAAATCAATAAAAATGAAATTGTGCGCTTTCTTTTTATGGCAAGAATCTGTTATCGGTTTTTAAACTGTTGTTATAGATAAGCCAACTTCCCAACATGCACACAAAATTGTTTCAACATGCACACAACATTGTTTCAACGTCCAAATAACGTTCCGATATTGAAACAACGTTGTCTGGACGTTAAAACAATGTTCTGCACCTGCTTAATTGGATGGGTTCGACTGCCCAGAAAGGTTCTTGCCGACCACCATAAGTATCAGGGAATGCTGATTCAGCTCTTCGAAAGCTTTTCTTTTGTTATTGGGTGAATTACCATTCATGGCACCTTTCAAGGTTTTAGACCCCCCTAAGAATTTAGGTCCCTCCTGAAATCCCCTGTGAATTACTTTAGGGGGTAAAGTAGGAACAAAGAAACAAAGAAAAAAGAAATTTAGCTAAATTTATTTTTGCTTTTGCTTGATGGATTGTGATTGTGCTTAGCCTTTGCTACTGTAGGTTATTTCTTCAGCCCCCAGACCTTACAATAAGAAAATGGCACCCCCTGAAATAAAAGGTACCACCTAAAATTTTGTTTAAGCCCCCAGCATTTAATAACACAACTCTAAAGTTATAGTTTATATCCGTGGTACAGTAGCAAGGTTACGCGCAAGGAGCTGTATATGCGAAGAGTTTGACGCGTATGTGGTGTTTTTTTGGCCTGTATAACATAATTCGTCCAAGCAAACCTTCTTAACAAAAATCTATATACAGGCCGCCACACTCGCGTCAAACGTTGATACCTCACAATAATATTATTAATTTTCTAATTTAAGTCGTTCTTTAGTACTAAAGTCTCTAAGAATCGCTTGAATAAAAGAGACAAATGCTTGTCTCGATGCTTCGTTCTCCAAACTTCTTTAAGAGACTTGAAGTTGTAACCACTGTTCACCCTCCCCCTCTGGATATCCTATATCCTCCAGGGACGGGGGAGATTATTTTCTGGAAAAGTCCAATGACATACAGCAGCTTTCTGATGTTACCGCCGAAATTGACATCCAAAAAATATCGAAGGGTTTAAGAACAAAATACAATTAATGTTCTTGTAAAAAAGCTTTTTGAAGGTAACACAAAGAAGGGAAAGAAAATAAAATAAAATTATTTGATGACATCTAATCGATTGTTTACTGAAGGAACATTGACCTTACTTAAAACATGAATGAATAACTTCGAAATGTCTTTCACACAGAAAGAGTTAGTTGACCCTTTACTAGGCCAAATTTCAATGAGTTTTGAATATCAATGGGTGTATATAGACTCAATGTGTTGACAAAACTCACATACTTCACTCTTCCAACTCATTTCTCTTTGTTCTTTTACTGTCGTCACTTCTTTTCGGTTTTTCTCCGTTTCATTTACAAACTGGAGAAAAAAGTTATTAAAATACATCAAAAACATCAAAAAAAATTTCGTCAGTAACCTATTTCTAAATTTTTCACCGACCTCAATTTATTCAATGAAAATTTTTGCGGCCAATTTAATTTAGCCAATTTATTTTTTTGCCAAAATTGCATTTCTCCGCATTTTAATTTTCTGGTATCCAAGAAAAAAGTATTGTGCTGTGTTTATGCTCTGTTTTTCGTTTATTTTTCAGATCAGACACTCGATTTTTGTTTCGCGGAAATTTTCAATATCCTAGGATATACATTGGGTAAGAATTTAAGGACCAAGGATATCCAGGGGGTAAGAATTTAAGGACTAAGATATCCAGGGGGTTCGAAATTTTCGGCACGGATATCCAGGGGGAGGGGTGGTGTTAAGAAAAATCGACATCTTCAACACTGGGAATATGTGAAAACGGATTTTTGAAGTTGAAATGTATTTTTTTTAGCTTAATTCTACCGAGATAGTTGGTAGACAGTATGTTTGTTTGTTTTTTGATTGTTTTTCACTTGCGTACCAGTAATTTTGAAAAATCAACTGCTCTAATCTTTTGTCACATTACCCACAGCACAGGATTCGAATGTCAAAGAAAAGTACAAGACAAGCAGACACGTAACGTCAGAAGGTTATTTGGACGTTCAAATACCTGCTGGGAAGGCAAACTAGTCAATTAAAACATACACGTGTTTTTTATGAGAACAAACCATATACGAACATAAGGCATCGAGTCTAAAAATGCTAAGAACATTGAATAGCCAAAATTTCTTAAAAATTGCCTATTTTTACTTTTTTTAGCAAAAATTAAGAACATTTTTTGGCTTAAATTCAGAAAAGTTAAGGACAACTGTTAGCTCCATCCGCTCACAATGTTTTTATAATAAAAACAACGTCGTTTGCTTACTTGGTAAAATTCACTTGATCACTACGAGGGCATTGAGGTTGTGGACTTGCCAGTTTGAGACCACTCAAGTTTTCCTTTTTTTAATTTTTTTCTCTTTTATTCAAACGATTTTTAAAGACTTTCGTACAAAACTTATGGTCTCAAATCCCTCTCAAATTAAAAAATGAATCATATGCTTAGTGATACTTCCAAGTGAATCAAAGACTTCAGTCGAGTTCGCTAACTTAAAAAAATAACATTTATGTCAAATTTCTCAAACACAAGTAAAGTAAGTTTACGACCGCAGTCGAGGGCGACCCGAAGGCTCCCTTTTCGATAGCTATCTACCCGAAGATAGGGGAGCGCGCCACTCCTTTCCCTGGATTTCTCCACTGACCCTCGCTCTGATCCCTTAACGCTGAGTGCCAAGCAGGACAGCAGCGAGTACTAGTTTTCAGGTCTTTGGTCTGATCCGACTGGGGGTTGAACCCACAACCTTGCGAACAGGAGGCGAACACTCAAACCACTCGTTCACCGTCGCTCGAACATGCCTCATTCTCAAACATACATATAACATATCCAAATATAGTTTAATTTAAGAGAATAAATCTTTTTCAATAGAGATTTTCGTGGATTTTCGTGGTGTTATTCACGAATTGAGGAGAAAAATTTTTAGGCAAAATTAGCTTACAACAATACCTTTCAACCATAAAGTTCAATTCCGTGGAATTTTCACTTCTAAAAAAAAGGCAAATATAAAAACAATGTCAGTCACAAGTACACACAAAATTTTTTTCGAGCATTTTTGTTAAAAATTGGAAAAGTTTACTTCACGGATGAATATTCACGAATTCTCGTCGAGCGCCAAAAGCAGTAAAAGAAACACAGTGAAGGAGATTACGATATAAACAAATAATACAAGCTGCACTCCATCGTGTTGGTACAAATAGTGTCATCACCATCACAAAGAGGAGTATCAAATAACACTGATACACTGGAAAAGTGTACTTTAAAGAAACTCGTGGTGGCCTTTATACTTCACTTCACTTAAAACATTTTCTTGTATTACACGCACGCATCGCTTTAAGACAACACGAACTTTTGACCGAGAGAAAACTTTTGATACCGGATTTTTTGCGTAATAATCGATCAGACTTTTTTACTTTCTTGTTCACCGCAAATATTCGTATCACAACCAAGAAGCAAAATACTGATCACTTTCATCGAGGAATTTCTTATACATTTCACCCAGCCCTATCCTATCCATTGCAACAGTATGTATTTGTCAAGCAAGGGATTATTGATCATTTTATGTGTCACAGCTTTACTGTTGTTGAGTTATGTAGCGGAAACCGAAGCGACGCCCAGGTGTGGTGCCATGAGAACGCGCTGGAGGGTTGGAAAAAGGTGCCGCACGGCCAAGGTAAGATAACTTATTTGTGTGTTTCGTTTTCTTGAGGATTTTCTATGACAGTTACACTTATATACGTATTGCTATTGGGCCCAAAGCTGTGATTTTAGAGCACCGAAATTGAGAGCCACTGGTCAAATTTGAGAGACTCGGTAAGGGCAAAAGGGAGGTTCGAGATCATCCTCGAGACAGATTCTTTTCCGGTCCAGGTCTTTTTTTCAAAGAATTATACCATCCATCCAATCAGTATTTGCATTTGAGCTTATTAAGGTCAATCAACTCGCGGTACATTTGTTGATTTCCTTTTCATTAATAACAAGTTCGAACGACCGCGGCATCGGATGAAGTGTGAAGTCGGAGAAGAAATCAGCGGAAGGCTTTAAGTTTTTCCGAATAGATGTTATAGCCTAGACTATACTGGACTTCAACAGATTTGTTTTATCACTGTGTACTGCGCAAAGAAATATTGGGTTCGTCTGGTACAGGCTAAAACAGTTTAAGTCGCGATTTGTTTTTTTAGCATTTTTGAGGCTAGACACATTTTGTGAGACTAGTGTTGATGTTCTTATCGAAGGCAAGGCAAGCATCACTTTAAAGGTTCTTGCTACGGGAAAATAACATAAGAAAACCCGGAGTTTTGAATTTTTTAACAATGAAACTATTTTGCAAAGACCGGCTGATGGGCTTTTGAGAGGATATTTGGGTAGGGAATGATTACGTAATGGGTGAATGTTAAAATTGAAAATATTACGAATAAAATTGGCTTTGATTTTTCAGAATCTGGATTTTCACAATTTAATGATTGGATTTTCACATTCCTCTAAAAAAGTCAGTTTAAGTAACTGGAAATTAATCACGACAACGAGCGGTACCAAATAGCGCACTCAGGACAGCAAAGCAGACTTAACCTGCCAATAAATATCTCCTTTGTTTGTCCACGATTTTTCGTTCTAGAACAAAGAAGATGTTCATTCGTAAGTCTACCTTGTTGTCCGTACTAGCCTGTAGAAATGTGTACTATTAGGAGCGTAGGCTGCAGAAGACCCGTTCGTTTGTCGTCACTCATCCCTGTCAGTGCTCAACCCCTAAAATCCCCCTATAATCCCTCACAAGAATCTAGGTATTCTAAGAATCTCCTTTTATGAGATGTTGCTATAAATGTACACCTATTCTATCTTGAGGTTTTGGATTGTTATGTTTTTGGCTTAACAAATCATTGAAAACCACTTAAGCGGATTTTCCCCCCGATTAATAAAGCTACCTCGTCTGAAAGTAGAGAAGTAGTTGCATAGCATTATCTCAGGTCGTATTAACACTTTTTGTTAAATTATACACGTTTTTCTTTATTAGAAATTTGATTGAAATTTGTTGGAAATTTTTTCCAAAACCTATAAAGAACTTACAATTCGAGCATGGGAATTTTCCTAATGAAAGGTTGGACCAATGGAAGCATTTTACGCATATATTTGAGGATGGGAGGGGTGGGAAAATGTGGATAAAAAATAAGAACATTCGAGCCTAATGTTAATAAAAACGTATATTTCATTCAAAGCAGTGTTATACCAATGTTATTACATGGCCGTTCTACATAACAATAATACGATCAGTAGTACATACAGTGAAATTATGATAATGTATATTATGGATTTTGTAGTTAGATTAGTTATTTCCTTGTTCGTATTTACTAAAACAAAATTTCGATATTTTTCTTGGCCGATGAATACATATAGTAACAAAGTCCAGCGACGAAGATCAATTTTAGCCGAGGATGCCATTTTGGCGTCTTCGCTGCAACTCAGCCATTATATCAAAATTAAAAAAAGGTGGCTGGTGTGTCCTGGTGTGTCCTAGGATTCTCTTCCATTAATAAGTGGATTGCTGAAACTCTGAAATTAGACAGCTTTTATTGTATACTCTCAGGTTATTCACACTTCACTTTAAAAAAACTAGACATGAAAGGTATACCTTCAGGGAATTCTATTTGACGGCTGATGAGAGGGGGGGGGGGTGGTTTTGAAACTATTACCTATAAAAAAGGTCAAAATTCAAATTCATCTTTTGTGGAAATAATTTTACCATGTTTTCAGGCCATCCTTAAAAAGATCACTGTTTCCGGTCCGCGGCCGGGTGAAAAACATTTTACGAGACGACCGGCCGGTGTTAAAAAAGCTTTTTACGGGACTGTACTAGTCTGACAATCATGTTTAATTTTAACAAAAATCTTACGTTATTTGCATGTTTCCAACGATAATCGATTTGAAGAACAGAATAGCAAAGAGACTGATTTAATCTGAGAAACTAATACGGACGGCTATTTATCTTAAAACTTCCAAAAAAGTTTTACTTTTAAAAGCAGTAGGAAAATATTTAGACATGAATTTTACCCGGCCGCCCGGGTGGACAGAATTTTAATGATCGGAAACATACAATTTTTTACGGATGGCCTCAGTATTGCTAACTTTTTTGATTTCAAAGTTGTGTAATTTTACGAGGTTCGAAATTCACATTATTATCAATGATGATGATAATGTAGATACATGTACATAGCGAGCTTAAATGAATAGAAAGTTCTCGAATCTTTTGGTGGTTTGTATGATCCATAGAGGACTTGGTGATAGAAGCCTGCGTTTTTTTCAAAGTTGATGACCTTTCTTTTGAACGAAAGCAAAAAGGCGGTAGATATAGAAAAAGTTGCAAGGTACTGTAAATTGTTGCCGGTATGAATTTGTTGTTGTTGTTGCTGTAAATGAATGCACGATTTTGTTGGACGGGATATTGTCTGAAATTCTTTTGCCTTTTGATTTTAATTTGTATGGCGACAGAATCTTTCCGATGAACTTCTGTGTTAACTGACTGCTGTAAAAAAAACTGTCAATTGGTTTTTAGTGTCGACACGACAATCATGTTTAAACAATGAGGAAAAGAAAAAGTCTCATATCAAGTGTTTCATATATCGTTCCATTAAACGAATTTGTCACCTAAATTCAGTCGGTGAACCTATGAAATTTTATATGTCATTGTATCACTCTCTTCAGACCTGTGTTCTATCTCTAATTGCCGTACGCGATAACGAATTAAAAACAAAACAAACAAATACCTTAGTCGGATTTGGCTAATTCTTTTTTTTCGTTTAGTCCTTCAGCCGCCCCGCGAGGAAAGAAGAAAAACGGAGAAAATATTTTTTACAATGACTTGATAAAATTCGTATGTAGACTAAACTGCTAGTGCTGACACGCGCCCTATTCGCGTTAGCCTGTAATGTTTACGGATTGTTTTATTCAGCGCCCGAGTTAGCAAATCCATATAAAATTTCGTGCCTCAATAATGTCTAAAGTCAAAGTACCGCACCTTTGATATTTGACCTTACGGTGAAGCAATAAAATTTGATGGTGATTGCACAACGTATTTTAAAGGTCTTTTGAGCGTTCCCGTACTCGTCTGTGTTTGTTTGCCATTCGCATAAAACTTTGGCTGCTGACAAAAGTGACTGTGAAAGTTGTCTGTAAACTGTTTAGTTGGATAAAAGTGACGGGAAAAGATTTGAAGGTGACTGAAATGTTGTCCGATTAAAAGTTTTGTCCGGTTGGATAATTAGGAACTTGATTTTGTCCGAATTATACTTTTGTCCGGCTTCAAATTTGGCCTAATACTCGTTTTAACTATTTAGTCGGGCAAAAGTGACTTTAAAAGATTTGAAGGTTTTAAGTTCGCTCGCATACAGTACGTCGTCAACAATTTGTTTGTTACGTTCAAAGATTTCATCAGAAGTTTTCATGTTGGTGAGAAATGTCGGACAGAAACCGCCTTACTATACTTTGCCATATGTGTTTTTACTTTTTTTTTTGCCGCAATGAAAAGGTGTAAAAATTGTGCCTTTCCTTGACCAACCTGTACCGCTTATTTATAAAGATCTCAATCTTTTATACGGAAACATCCTAAAAAGCCGGGTTTTGTTATAGCTCAACAATAGTGACGAAAACTCCAAACATTTTACATTTTTAACCCCGGACTGAAGTGTTCATTTTATCCCCGAACAAGTGTTCATTTTGTCCCTCGATAGTCGAAAAAACTGAAATCGAGTCCCCGCCCGGGTCTGTTTCATTTCTTTCCACATATCTTTGCTTGTACTTGCTTTTAACTTTCTCGCTGAGCAATGCACTTAAGTTCGATGATTGCCTTGAAACATACGATATCGGTCTGTAAACTTTCTTCAAGGTTGATGTAAATAAGGTCAGCTATTGCTACCATATGTCAGCAGACCACTTTCAAAAGCATTGAGTAATGTTAAAGGACTGGACAGCGTTTTTGGTAGTTTTCTGCTAGTTATACGTGAAATGCCCTTGAGAGACTAAACTGTATGTGGTGATGGAACTGCCTACAGAACATGTAATCTAAACATTTAAGTAGGTGTAAGCAGGTCCTTAAAGGTTAAATGGTTCTGAAGTGCACAAGACATGTTTTAAAGAAGTCTTTATTTTGTTGGCACAGAGCAGATAGTTGTTTGTTTAACTTCCGTGTATTTAGAATAAATAGACACAAACTTCATTCATTCGTAGTAGTTGAGCGCGCGGGGAATGCGACCGAGTCAATGATTTCTTTTTAAAGACTGTTTCGAGTTCATAAATTAAGTCACACATAAATTATGCATAAATCGTACAATCAACCAATCACATGGACTTTTAATGGGCTTTTCAAGAAAAAATCAATATTCCCTTCACTGTTGAGGATGTCGATTTTTCTTAACACCAAACTCCCTGGATAACCATGCCGAAAATTTCGAACCCTCCTGGATCTTCTTGGTCCTCAAATTCTTGGATATCCTAGGATATTGATCAACAGGGGGGATACGGACTTTTTCCGCCAAAGCCAATTAATTAAGTCTGACGTTGAAACAACGATAGTTGTGTCGTGTCGACACTAAAAACCAATTGACAGTTTTTTAGTCAGCTAACTAAATTAAAAGCAAAACGCAAAAAAGAGATCGTACAATAAATTTCCTGTCTAACAAAATCATGCTTTCGTTTACCCAGTAGTCAAATGAGGCTTTTTCAACGATCTTTCAACGTCCAAATAATGTCTGACGTTAGAACAATAAAACAATGACGTATGACGTATAATGACGTATGCAAATCCAACTTTTTTTTTTAAGACGAGGCTAGATAAAGATTTTTGCTAAAAAAGAGCTTCTCAAATTTCAATCGAATTTGAACCACTTGAAAAAGATCAAAGTAACCCTCTTGCCATATCCGTATGAAAACAAAAGCAAATCATTGCAAAATGGCAAAAAAGATATCTCTCTTAAGGCTTTACGCACACATCATTAATACCTCCGGTAGACGCACGTCGTTTCGACGTCCTGATAACGTTCTAACGTTCAATCAACGTGCCGTACCTGCTATGGCTTAAGACTTTATGCACACATCATTGATATGGGAATTTTGAAAGGATGAGACAGTCCTCGGATCTTTGATTGTATTGTAAGCCGAAGTTTAAGAACCTCCACTTATTACTCCACGGAGAGAAAATTAGAAATATTTCTATGTTATGTTCGAACTGCTATTTTTGCAAAAATTCGTCATTTTCCTCTAATGTTTCCTTGTAATGAGCTCATAAAACATTTTGCAGAAAGTTTCATTGGAAATAACGGATACGATGTAACTTCTGGTAGGTATACTATAATCGAATCTGATTAGTTTACATATTTTGTTGGATAACAGTGGCGGGTCGCTATCCCTCGTTCTCCTTTGAGGTAAGTTATAACCAACGGAGGAGAGTGTACTAAATATTCTTTTACCTTATATGGAAAGTTAATACTCTCCTTGAATAAGCCTACTTCCTTTATCGAATCGCGGTACTGATTATAACAGCCAGATAAGGCTGCTGAGGAAAATCCATGTGGAAATAGCAGATCCAGTGTGGATTAAAGTATAGGTGGGATAAGTTAAGTGGGCTTTTGGCCGCACGCGTCACTGTATACAAAAGGATTTGAGATTTTTTACAACAACGAGATAATCCAGGTTCTACTGATACAGATGTAGATTATATATAACCAATATTTTGTTGGATAACAGTGGCGGTTCGCTATCCTCGTTCTCCTTTGAGGTAATTTATAACCAACGGAGGAGGGTGTACTAAATATTCTTTTACCTTATATGGAAAGTTACTACTCTCCGTGAATAAGAAAGCCTACTTCCTTTATCCGTCGCGGGTCGCTATCCTCCGTTCTCCTTTGAGGTAAGTTATATCCAACGGAGGAGAGTGTACTAAATATTCTTTTACCTTATATGGAAGGTTACTACTCTCCGTGAATAAGATAGCCTACCTCCTGTATCCGATACTGATGCCCTGGGAAAGAGGTTATAAAACTCCAAACATTTTTTTAACAGAGGTACTTCCTTTGAACGGAAATAGCTCTTGTGATTGTCATGAAAAGAATGCACTCTGAGTTTGCTAATGATTTCAGGTTCACCGCGAGCTCCCTTGTTGCCTTTTCCATGTTTATGTTGGCAAAGTACTTAAATTATAGAGTTAAGTCTGAATGTTGATCTGTTTTGTTTTTACTGAAAGGAGGTCTTATTGTTATTATCATTGTATAAGGGAAGGCATGTAATACGAGGCTGTTGTGGTGATTTTTTAAGAACAAACCATATAAGAACATTTTTCACAAATCTTTCTATGGAACTGTTTTCACTGTTCTTAGCATGAATTAAGAACATTTTTAGGGTCAAATTTAAGGTAAGAACACCTTAAGACTTCTTGTGGCCACGATGTTCCATAGTAAGGGTACTTAACCCACTCACAGATAAGCATTTCAAATATAAGTGTTTTTACATCAGAAAACTATTAAGAATGGGGTTTGCGTGCAGCCTAGATTAAACTGGTTTGTTTACTTTTGAGTATCAAGTATGCCTTTGATGATAAATTTCTTACTCAATTTTCAACCAAATGTCTGTCTGTCTGTCTGTCAACCCTACTGTTGGAGTGCTACAACTTTTCATCCAATAAATAATATATATCAAAAGTTTTTCTGATTTTCGTAATAAGTTTTGGATTGTGAAAAATGAAAGGTTCCTGAAAGTTCATTTTTGGCCCAGCGCTTAGCGTACGGGCCTTTCATTAGCACTGTGCCCGCTGTTAGTCTGTCTGTCTGTGTGTAACTCACATGGTAGACGGTGTTCGCTTCTAATTACAGGCTATTGCCAACGCGCCATATTCAG
>JAUJPO010064413.1:0-12630 GCA_032270745.1 Tiaropsis multicirrata | reverse complement strand
ATGGTGTCAATTTCATTTCATCAACAATATTAACGATTTGTTAAGTCATAAATAATAAATAACACAATTTTTTCTCAAACCGTGCAATTAACGATTAATTGCACTCTACAGCGTGCAATTAACGATTAATTGCTCACTACAGCGTGCAATTAACGATTAATTGCACGGTTTGAGGGCGCGCCAAATGAGAAGAAATTGTCCATCGTACAGAGGAACCAACCAGATTCGAGTAATAAAAGAGTTATCTCACATCTATCACCCGATAATTTCTAAAAGATTTTTTTCAACAAATGGCCACTACTATTTTTTTTCTATTATAACAGTACAATTCATCCTTCGATGTTGCAGTGTCTTGTGATCACGCCGGTATGGTGGAGTACTGGTCAGGACAGAAAAAAGATTTTGGCTTTCCTAAATGTGTCAAGTTTGAATACAAAACCGACACTGATTTGTTTGAATTTGTAGCGGTAAGTATTTTGTATGCCAATAAATAAAAATTTGACATCATCTTGCTCTTGTATAACATCGGGGAGACCACACCTCCCCCTAAGAATTGCTTGTCTCCAATGTGAGCTCCCACCCCCTTTTTAGATCATGCTGTATCTGTTCCCCTCCCTAAGGTGAAATTATATGTAACTCCCCATTGAGGTTGGCGCTATTTTTTAGAAAATATTGTTTACATTACTAACAACAGAATCTCTCTCTAATAAAAAGTTTTTTCACAGATTTTCTGTAGCTTAAAAAACATGGACTCATTGTCCCATTCTTTAAGTTTGCCAAGCTAGAAAAGAAAGGTTGTTGACGTTTGTTTATTATTGTTTTCTTCTGAACCTAGTTTACTTTGTTCAATTTCAGGCCAAAACGATAGTGACTTCGATGAATTTTTCACCAGATGGGAAACAGTTTGTTACAGTTTCTCCTGACAGGAAGGTTTGTACCATCTCATTTCATTATGATCTTTATCCTGTACCCATAGTATTTTTCACGTTCATCATTTCCACTAACATAAGTTGGAGATTTTTTAGTATGGATAGACTCAAATTTCGCTTCAACTAGAAGCTCATCATAATCAAGATTTGAAGAATTTTGATTTGCCCGAAGGGCTCTGCAATGAGTTTCAGACAAGAGAGTGTGAGCCATTTTACTGCAAATAACCAAATAAAAAAGGGCAATTATTTGAAAGCAGATAAAATTAAACTATTAAATTATAAATCTGCTTTATTCTGGTTCAAATATATGATCTCTAATCCTGAGACTATTTTTAGTTTTTTGCGAGACACTATTACATAGTTCTTGAATACCAGTGGATACCCATGGAAACCTATGAGAAAAAGAGGTACTCTCTCTCTATTTATATAGGAGGATTTAAGGGTTGAATTTTTTTGTGGTTAAAGTTAGTTGTCTATGATTGTCTTCCCAGGCCATGGTCTTTTGTGCAAAGATTTTATGAAGTTTTAATGATTACGCGAAAGAACGTATTTTTTGCGTTTTACTCCTCAAAACCTACAAAATAGTTTGTAAAAAGGTAATTTCAATCTCAAATTTTAACTACTGATCCAATACAATGTTCTTTGTCTATTATTGGCAAAATATTTTTAAATTGTTCTAAAATATTGGGAAAAAAACTCAAAAACTACACTAAAACGCCTCAAAAACCACAAACACTGACCCCTGCTTACAACTTACTCAAACTGAGAAATACAATTCTAATGCTAAATCGATTCAATGACCCAATTGCTTGTCAGAAATTCATTCCTAAATCAATAGTTGCTTTTTTCAGGATTTCTTGCCCATAATGCATTTGCCTCTGATTTTGGTTAAAAACAACTTTTAAACGGCCAGAACTTTTACTGGCATAATTTTTAACCCATGGTTTTAATGTTTTTTTAATCTCCGTCAAATTTGTGACACTTTGGTATACAATATGTTCTGAGAAAGTCGATTTCCAAGCTATAATGGCCACAACTATAAAAGTGCTTAAATCACATCTCTTTGGGGCTCTACTAATTTATTTGGTGACTATCAATGAAAAAGAAAATGGTTTTTCCATATCTCCCGTATCTATAGGTACTTAAAAGGTATAGGTTTATTATTTAAAAGTACATTTATAAGAGGTTGGTAAAAAGTAAAAAGTGTATTGTTAAATCATGTCTGGTGGTTGTGAGAGCAAAATATAAAACTTTGTTGGTTTTGAGGGGGTATGAGTTTTTGAGGGGTATCCACTGGTATGGGTAAAATGTTAAAATACTATCAATAGTTACACCAAGTAATTTTTAACAGCTCGAATTACATGAGTTCAACTGTATTTATTTTATATTTTTTCAGATACGGCTCTTCCGGTTTTTGACCGGCAAAAAGACACGCGTGTTTGATGAAAATTTGAAAACATTTACCACTATGCAACAGGTAGCGCTCATCTCTGGCCATCAATTTTGGTAGTCTTGCCCTTTTCCAGAATTCTTTAAGGAGGCCCCCCCCCATTGGTTTGCGTGATTGCGTCAATGAGTTTCTTCGTTTCGTGAATTGTGAAAAGATTTTGTGTTTCAGTCCGTGAAAAGTGAATTGCAAAATGTACCCCCGGGTTCCCCGATTTTTCAAAATTTCCCCTGATTTTGGTTGCCCTCTCACTCGGGTAATATTAAGCCTATACTAACTGTTTTAGAGGGCAATACCTAAAATATTGACTTCCGTCAAAACGCATTGCCCTCGCAAGCTCGGGACAATACTTTTTGACGTCGGTATAGGCTTAAAAAAGACAAAAACATTAGGTGTACAGTCGAAGCTCTAATTAGCGGACACCATCGGAAATTCGACTTGGTGTCCGCTAATTGGAGCTGTCCGCCTTTTGGAACCTTTGGTAATATAAGCTCTAAATTCGGGGGGAAAAGATCTGTCCGCTAATCAGAGCTGTCCGCCTTTTGGGGTGTTCTCTAATTGGAGCTTCGACTGTAGTTCATTCTGAATATTTTTGTGTTAACTCATTTGTCTCTTTGAAAGCATTAGAATTATTAACCCCATTTTTTAGGAGAAACAAATTTTACCAAACATGGAATTTGGTCGACGGATGGCGAGCGAAAGAGAGTTAGAGAAATCGGACGCTTTCAACGCCGTAAACCCAGGTATAGCGAGTTTACACAATAGGGCGTGAAATGTACGACTTCGACCTGTACATAACCTATTAAGGATTACACGCATAAAGATTTTGCTGGGCCGGGTTATGATATATGTTTGTCTTTCCTTCATTGCTGGTTAGTTCAGTCGATAGAGCGCTCGCCTCGCAGGTGGAAAGACTGAAGGTTCGATCCAAGCCATCTTCCACTCAACAAATGAGTAGCACAAAACAAGCAAAGTAGATGCGGCCTGACGACAGGTGTAGCTATCCTCCCCTCTCTAAATCTACCCAGTAGTTAACGCTAGCGTAAGAGGGATAGAACACTTACTAAAGATTAATTATGTGTAATCAGTAAACAAAATCTTTTTGTGAGTTAAACCATAGTGTTTGTTTTCCCCTCTTATTGGTTGAAAAGTATATCACATGACTTTCCGTGGCAAAGAATCTGGTTGTATTCAATCGCAGTACATAATTTTATTCTTTCTTTCTGGCTCTTTTCCAGTCTGGCTGCTACCTTATCGGGCAAAAAAATGTCGGATAAAAGTGACGAAAATTTTTGGAGGTGACGAAAAATTTTGTCCGACGTAAAAAAAATGCCAAAAAAAAAGTTTTTTAGGCTAAAATTTGCGTTTATTTGGACAAAAGTGACGAAAATATTTGTGGGTGACGAAAATTATGTCCGACGAATAATTTTGTCTGACGAATAATTAGTCCGACATTGTTTTGTCCGATAAGGTACCTACACTGGGTCTTCCCGATTAACTTTCTTAACTTGTTTGTTTTTTCTTTACAGTGTTTGACGAAAGTGGTTATTTCATCTTGTATTCGACTATGTTGGGAATAAAAGGTATTGCATTGTGTGTAGCTGCTAAGGCACAGCGGTGATTCATGGTTCTGCTCAGGAGGTTTGGGGTTTTCCCCATTTTTAGGTTTTTAGGTTTTTTTGTGTGTTTTCTGTTTGGTCAGTGTTTTCGTCGCTTTTTTGTTTTCCGTGATTTTGTGTGCATTTAGAAGCATTTAGGTTTAATATTTATTATGTTAGACAACAACTACTGCCTCGTTTTGAATTGAGCGCAATGGAACCCCAAGGGAACTCATCAAAACTTGGCTCTATTGATATATGTGTCATTTTGAGTCTCGTGAGACATAATCACCTTGGTAATTGTATGAAAACGAGGCAGTCGTTGTTCGTGACGTAATTTATGAAAAGGTCAATTGTTGTTCCTCAAAGAAATTATTTTCTCGGAATTTTAATCTTCCTTAAAGAGAAGTTAAGTTAGGGGTTACGTTGCCCACTGACGCTAAAAAGTTAAAATTTAGTGATCGCTCGACTGCATGACGTCAGATTAAACTAATGGAAACGCGGTATTCCCTTTTTCAACCAATAGCGTTACAGCAATGATCCAAAAGTTTCATTTTCGTTTAGTGATCAACATCTTTTCGAACACCTGTGTAAAGATTCTTGGAAAGGTATAAGTCTCTACATTTCTAAGAAATAAATCTGTATAAGAACTAAGATTATGACTAAAGGCTTTATTTCAGAAAAGTCACGTTGAACGCTTTTTTATAAGAACTGTGTTTTTCTGTTTCATGATGAATATTCTGAATTCTTTGGTCGAAATCATTGTAAAC
Organism: Tiaropsis multicirrata; assembly: GCA_032270745.1. Taxonomy (NCBI): domain Eukaryota; kingdom Metazoa; phylum Cnidaria; class Hydrozoa; order Leptothecata; family Tiaropsidae; genus Tiaropsis; species Tiaropsis multicirrata. The sequence continues at coordinate 7,886 of JAUJPO010064413.1, read as the reverse complement.
TATTCTTGAGATATTCTTAAGGTTATTCTTAAATTCTTATCAGCCTCAGTCTTTTTTGCAATGGCCAGGGTTACAAAGGAGCGAAAAGGAAAAGAAAAAATAGGCCATCTGAATCAGCTTCAGAAAGAATTTAGATGTATCTAGAAATAGTTTGAATTTGACTTTGAAAAGATGACAATATTCAAAGGACGTATTTAATTTTTTGAACAATTTATTCTTATAAAAAAAGCGTGAATGCGAAGGCTTTCCTTTGTTCCAGTTTAAGGTTATTCTTAAATTCTTAAAGATTTAGTTCATTTTCATTCCTTTTTTTTTCTTAATTCTTCAGAAAGAGAACGTCCGTTTCTTGAATATTGCTTTATACCAAGGGAGCCCGAACCGACCGGCAGCAGCTCTTACTATGGTACGTCACATATAATTCACATTCAAATTTGAGACCACGTCGTTCTTTAGTACAAAAGTCTCTAAAAATCGGTTGAATAAAAGAGACAAATTTTTGTCTCGAAGCTTCGTTCTCCAAACTCGTCTAAGAGACTTTACTACGGAAAACTTGGGTGGTCTGGCTTCAATAAAAGAGAAACACTTTTGTCTCGATGCTTCGTTCTCCAAACTCGTCTAAGAGACTTAACTACGGGAAACTTGAGTCTCAAAACTCTTTTAAGAGTGATCCCCATGGTCTCCACCGCTAAAGAATGGACCCTTGGACATCGCTAATGGCACCTGACGCTTTTTACTTAACCCGCTCAAAAAACAAGAATGATCTTTCATCCAGTTAGTTCCGAATTCCTGGCCGGGCACTTAACTTGCCATCTAAAAATGTATTGTAATGTATTTAAATAAAATAAACCAGCCGAGGCTGGAAGGTTAGCCAAAAAACGCCTAGAGGCTATGATGGATTAACAAAAAAGTCAAAATATGCTAGTTACAGCTAGAAGAAGAGCAGTCTCTAGAGATGTGTAATGATATGATGCGTGAAATGTGAAGGGGTCGGAAATCGTGGATCAGAGAACTTTATGCCTTATAAATGCCTTATAAAAAATATTTTTTAATTGGAAAGTTGGCAACAGCATTAAAAAAGTTAACAATATGCAATAATAAAATTATGTGTAAATTCAGCATAACCATAAGACGGAGTAATAAAGTAATAGATCTGGTATATTTTAAAATGATATAGCTTTCCTGAAAATTTCATGTAATTTGGTTCGCCCAAAAAAAAGTTATGACCGTTCATAGTTTCTTTGACTTTCACCATCATTTTCTACTTTTTAACTAAAGAATTTCCCATTTCAAAACAAAAGAAAAAGAAAAGACATTTAGTATCTATTTATTTGCAATACAATAGCTTCTTTAAATAAATCATTTAAATTGAATGAAAAAAATTGTATACAAAAAAATACAGATTGTTTTCTTTTTATTAATGAATACGGCTATAACTTAGAGAAAAAAAAAGAAGAAAAAAAATTCGCGCTCCGAAACCCGTTCCCCGAAAGAATCCGGTAAGAAATCGGGGAAACACTTTTTGATTTTTCTTTCTCCCTTGTATGTATGTCTTTTCAGGAAATGCGAGCATCAGAAAATCCTTCTCTTGAGAAAATTTCTACCGATCCTACTGTCATTTGTACGGGCTTCAAAAAGAATAGATTTTATTTATTCTCAAGACGTGAACCCGATCAAGACAACAGGTAAACCCGTTTTTCCGGATAATGTTTCTACCTATCCTACAGTCATTTGTACGGGCTTCAAAAGGAATAGATTTTTTGTTCTCAAGACGTGAACCTAATCAAGACAACAGGTAAACCCGTTTCCCGGATGATTTCATCAGATTTTATTTTATGACTTTAAACTAGCCTAGATATCTAAGCCAGGTTCAGTCGCTTGATAAAATATGATGGTTAAGTTGTGACTGAAATTACAGGGCTCCCAGCCGTCCTAAAATCCTAAAATGTCTTAAAATTTTAGATTTTCACAAATTTGTCCTAAATTGTCCTAAATTTTGGAAAATGTCCTAAAATTCAAACACTTAAATTACAATTTTGACAGCTTTGTACTTTAAAATTTTTAGATTTTGTCCCAAAAATCCGAAAATTTGCATTAAATTTGTCCTAAAATTCTGTAAAAACAATGTCCTAAAATCCTAAAATTTAAAAAGCTCTTTTTTGGTCTGGGAGGTCTGAAATTATTATTCAACACTAACATAAAATGGCCGATATAAAAATGTTAAAGCAGTAAGAACGCTATATTACCCTCGCACAGTATCCCAACGCTTCGAAAGCTAGCTTGATTAATTATTCGCTGAACAGTAAAAACTCAATTCATCACATGTTTAATATAGTGACCGCGATGTGTTCAACGAAAAACCATCTCGAGAAGAAATCGTTGCTGCAACTCAGGTAATTATTTCCTTTTCTCTAACTTCAGTTGAGCTAGAATTGGAAAATGTCTTTCCGTCAGTCTGTGTGTCCGAAAAACATTAGGGAGATTTAATAAAAATGTCGGAACGGAAACAATCGGAACAACTGGAATAATCAATAGAAACGTTCCTTTCCTCGCTCGAAACCCGATCGAAACCCGATCGAAACCGACGCAGAAACTGTGGTTAGGGAGGTCCTATAAATTAACCTTTGTTCGTTCGTTCAAAGGTTGTTTGTTGGCCTAAAGGGTTATTTCATTTGATTACCAGGTAGGTCCATCAAAAAGCATCACTTGTTTACCGCATTCTTTTGCAGGAGGCATCAGCCAAAGTGTTGGCAGAGAAAGTGATCATGCACACATCCCTTGGCGATATACATTTCAAGCTGTTTCCCAAAGAGTATGTCATCCTTTAGATATATTTATTCTACACCTGTATATTTTTGCCTTACTGTGGTGGCGGTCAACTGGCCGCCCCAATTAAAAAAGGCCCATTTTTCGCCCCCAGTGGAGACAAAGGTTACCCCATTGGAAAATCGGGTGTTCTCTCTCGCCCCAGCATATAATTCATCTGCATAATTCTTTAGTAAAAAGTCTCTAAAAATTTCTTGAATAAAAGAGACAAACTTTTGTCTCGATGCTTCGTTCTCCCAACTCGTTTATAAGACTTTACTATGGAAAACTTCAATGGGCTCAATTTGGCAGCTCCATACCCTCCCAGTGGTAAAAAAACAAAGGATTACGATGAAACCTCTTCTCTCCCCCTTGTTAACTCTTTAAAAAAATATGTCGCTTCGCCACGTTTGTTTACGTTTAGTTTAAAAAATCTCAAGCTAGAAAATTGCGAATGGGAATAGATCCACGTAAAGGCGGGGGCAAATGCAAATACTCATCAAACTCTTCGTCAAACTGTTTGATGAATTTGAAAATTCAAATGCTTCAAACTGTCATCAAACTAAAAAATTTAGTTTGACGAGTCAATTTTGTTTGATAAAAAGTTTGATCGCTGTCAAATCTCGTCAAACCTCATCAAACTGGATTTTCTTTCTTCTTTTTTACTTTTTTGGAAAAAAATAAGTTTGATGGACAAATCAAATGCGTCAACCTACGCCGGGGTTAAATTAAACTACCTTATCGTGTTGGTAGGGTAGGATAGAAACTAATCTCTCCTAAAAAGACTAGTTTCTCAGGGAGTAGCGCCCCTGCCTTCCTAGCTAGATGCTTGAGATTTCACCATCATTGCATAGCTTACACAGTAAATGGTCAAAGGTAAGAGGTCCAAATTTAAAACGAGTAACAAGAAAGGGTTTTAGGCATGTTAAGCCCCGAAAACTGCCATTTTTATAGCTTACATTTTGATAGAATCAAGGAACTTCGTTAAAGTTGAAGTTATAGTTTTGACTTGATTATAGTTTCTTGATGGAATTTAAGAGAGAAATCGAATTCTTTGCCACGGAAAGTCATGTGATATACTTTTCAACCGATAAGATTTAATTATTGCGAGGGGAAAACAAACACTATGGTTTAACTCACTAAAATATTTTTTTTACTGATTACACATAATTAATCTTTAGTAAGTGTTCTGTTTCCCCCCAATTGTGACGTCATGCCGTGGTAAAGGATATAATTATCCTCGGCTTAGCAGTGAAACATTATGTGACATAAAAGTGAGATGGCCACCTGCTTCTAGAAAGCTAAGAAAAGAGTAGAGGATTTATTTCAGAGGACCAAAACCACACAATAAAAATGCTTTGAAAAAAGTTTTTATAGTGATGTTCCTATAGAAAAAAATCGCTTCTTTCATTCACATTTTAATGAGAAAGCCCTCTTCAATTACATAAGATTTCGTCATTAATGACGTCATTAATTATAAGATTTCTCTTCATAGCGACAAGCAAAAGTCGTTAAAAGACAATACTTTATATAATCCTTAAATATAAAGCAAATAAAATGGTTAAACATAACATCCAGAGACGCTGAGTACATAACATCATACTGTGATAATATAAGACAGTGAAATGAATATAGGCTTTGATGGTGAGGTTCTGTTCGTAAAGTTTGGCTGTGTTTTTTTTAACTTGATTTAAGCACGACGATAGTTGGATAAGTTGAAAAATTCGGTGCAGTGAAGAAAGGGAACCGGTCCGGCGGCACCCAACCTTTTTATAGGTTTACATACAATTTTGTAAATATGTCATATTTAACCAATCAAATGGCCTCGTTTATTTCTAAGCCAATGGTGGTCTAGTTAACGTCACTTTATTGTTAAAAGAAGTCGAGTTTTGCGCGGTGAAGAGTGGCCTTTAGTTCCTACGACACTTCCTCAGCAAGAACAACGAGTTTAAATCATGATTCTAGAAGTATTAAAGATACGATCCATGTGAATATTGTATATTTTTAATGAAATAACTGCTTTTATTAACGCAATTAATAGCAACTGTGAAAGCTAAAAATGGCCAAAAATATTTGTCACTATTGCTCCTGTGTAGATACTCAATTTTTGTTTCTTCCGTGTCACCCTGGTTTCTACACCGTGCCACCCTGGTTTCTACACCGTGTCACCCTGGTTTCTACACCGTGTCATCCTGGTTTCTACATATTAACTGATTTTACTGGAAATCTTTTTGCCGTTGCAAGACTTTAGTACCGGGTCGACAAATTCAAGCTTATTTAACTTTGTGTATTTCCATTCTTTGCCACAGCATGACGTCACAATTGGGGGAAAACAGAACACTTACTAAAGATTAATTATGTTGTGTAATCAGTAAACAAAATCTTTTAGTGAGTTAAACCAAAGTGTTTGTTTTCCCCTCGCAATAATTAAATCTTATTGATTAAAAAATATATCACATGACTTTCCGTGGCGAAGAATAGGTAAGCAAAACCACTTACGTGATAAACTAAATAACAGTGAAATCTCTCGTTCTGTAGAAAACAATATAATATAAAAACAAATTTGATAAAAGAGGATGTTTTCTAGGCGTTGTTTCTACACAGACGACGACAAACTCGACGACGAACAAAAAATCGAACTTCAAACTCACGTGTTAGATTCGTCAACCAAACATCTTGAGTTACCACCGCCGACATCGTTGCCAGCAGATGATGGTTGTGATCAGAAGGATTCTACTATCCAAGTTACGGTCTACAATCTACCACCACCAACCGGGCCAGACAAAGTCCAATTGATGTCCAAACGTCAATTTAACCAATCTGATTGCATGGTGGATGTCAAAAAATACATCACCAAGGAGATAGGTATACCTGCAGAAACGCAAATCCTTTTAAAGTGCTATCAGCGTTCAAAGTCTTATGAAGCTTCACCGTTGCCAGAGAACATCAAACTCTCCAATCTATTGGAAAAGGGAGATTCTGAAGGAGAAAGTTTGACGTTACTGTTAGCTGTTTGCCAGCAGCGGAGCGAATGCAGAGAAAAGTTTGAAGAAAAACTGAACGAGTACAATATTGCAGAATTAAGTGGGTTTACAGTTAGGGGTTTTGCCACCAAACATATTATAATGATGCTTGAAAGAACGTTTTCTATAGACTTGGTTAGACATTACATTCTTAATCTTACCGGGTTGCCAAGCGACGAGCAATTTTTTTACGACCATAACGGTTTGATAGTGACTACATATCTACCGCAAGATTGTGCGTTTAAAGACCTTTACCTAGCTACTACATGTTTGAGGCGCGAGGAGCTTTGTTTTGAATGGGGAATCAAAGTCTTCAAGACTTTCAAATTAAACTTTTTGACTAAAATGGAGGAACTGGATCTAGGGAAGTACCAGAACATTGCGGATGTGAAGAGCTACATATTTGACCAGCATCAGATACACAAGCATAATCAGTCCTTAATCTTCCAAGGAACGGATCGCCAAGATCCAGAGAAGATATTGACTTTGGCAGGCCAGGAATGGAGTTGTTCCAACAAGGAGTTGATTCTTCATTTGTTGGTGATTCGAGGAAAGTTTGACGTACTTATTGCTCCGTGTTGGGAATCCGATTTCCAGTTTGGCACGAATTGGTCCCCGATTACTGTTCAAGATTCCAGCACCGTTGAGGAAGTTAAAACCAAGTTAGCTGAATATTTAAGAGTGGGAGCTTTGTCGTTTAGCCTATCGTTAAAAACCGGTCAAACAGAAGGAGAATCTCTACCGAATGATAAGACGATCAAAGATTGTTCAAATGCTGCCTCGACAATTCCGATACGCTTCAAGTATCACCCGATTTTTACGTATCGGGTTTTCAGTAACGAATCTGAAATCGGGGAACAGTTAGAAGAGAAAGAAATCATGTTAGATACAGAGATCACAGGATGGAGTCTTGTAAAAACCATCTTGAAAAAATACAACCGGACCAAGAAAGATATCAGACCCGTATATGTTGGTAAAGCAGCTAGGTACACATATCGGTTTCGATATCCGGACGATTTGAATCATCAGGGGCTGGATGAATCTTTGTGGAGGAGATGGGAAAAAGGCGAATGTGTCCAAGAATTTGTCATTTATAAAAAGACTAACGAATGTGTATTAATGTAGCATGGCAAACAGAAAAAAACACAACATGTTACAAATTTTCGATGGATTGTCTTTCAAGTGATTCATGGACTGGGATGTACTTTAAAAGAAGAAACTCTCGCGTTTTTCGCGCGTTTTGGTCAAATTCGCGAAAGATTATTCTGCGAAAAATTCTCCTAAAGCTCATTCGTGAAAGTTTATTCTCGTGATAAAATTTGCGAAAATTTATTATCACAATGAACATGAATTCGTTTATTGGACCTACCTGGAGTCCGTTCGTTCGTTAGTTTTTTCTGATTTTTGGCACAATGATGCAAATTGGCAATGTCCAAATTGTGACGGAGCCCGATTTTCGAAAAAAAAACTTTCGCGGCCGATATTGGCCAAAAACGGTCTGAAAAAAGGTTTTTGAGGATTTTCTCCAGATTGGTTCATTTTTTTCAGATTTTTTACACAAAGTTGGGTATTTCGATACCTACAAATGCTAAAGAACCCAATCGCTGATTTTGGCCAAAAAGGGCCTTAAAAAGGTTTTTTCGTGGTTCACGAAACTATTTTTAAAAGTTATTTTGACCTTTAACGTGGCACTTTTTTGACATTATTGATTATTTTTTATTTTAATTGAAGATAAAAATTGATAACCTGTTAACATCAGGTTTACCGATCTTGTTATTTCTTATTTATTTCCCTTTGGTTACTTATGTTTTCTGTCTGGTCATTTGACCTTCACTGTTAGGTAGGTCCATTCAGCATGTGGCTTGTTAACCGTCAAAATGCTATTAATCAATATCGGTGGAAGCTGACATCTAAATATTTCACATTGGGCCTACTACATTACTTGAACAAGGACCCATTCGCGAAAGTTTATTCTCGCGAAATCTTCTTAGACGTCTAATTCGCGAAAGTTTATTCCCGCGAAATGCAAAAATTTCGCGAATTTCTTGACACGCGAAAGTT
>JAUJPO010064402.1:0-12631 GCA_032270745.1 Tiaropsis multicirrata | reverse complement strand
GCGTGTTCAAGAGGTGTAAAACAACAGCAAAAAAGTAAGTTTTTGACACTCAAAAAGACGCTAGTTTCCCTAACTGTTAGGTGGCATAGGAGCATAAGAGTGCCAGGGTACAACCAAATGCTCATAATATCAAACCACACTTTCATGTTATACCCAACTTAATTTTCATGGTACGTGTTGACGAAGAGAAACTCATTTGCCAAACGAAGGCAAATTCACTTGGCTTGAGGTGAATTTAAATACCACCATCAGTATCGAAGTAGATGAGAGGTGTCACCATACCACCATCAGTATCGTATACACGCCTGTTGTACGAAATTCAATCATAACAACCACTATAATACCACTAAGCTTTTGTACAATCGAAAATTGTGTACAGTTAGAAACGTAAAAAATATTAATAATTTTACTGCCATGTATGCGTGTGGGTTAAAAACAGAATGAAATATCAAAATTTACAAATGCCATGCATAAATAAATAAGAAAGTTAAAATAAATAGTAATTTAAAATCCATTTCCAAGATAAAAAGATCGTATTTCGGAATAATCTTTGTTTGTCACAAGTTTTAAATTAAAGCTTGAAAAGCCAAGAACAGGTATTTGAGGCTACTTAGACCTTGGATACCTTGAAAAGCCAAAGGACCAATAATACCTACGATATAATACGTCTCTTATCTTCTAAAGGTTAACCCTTTTGTTGCCGAGCCCTTTTTTAAGGTACTTTTTTGTTATAATGAGATAGTACAAACTTTAAACATCAATATCTCCTGAACCAAAAGGAAATATAGGTTGGTTTATAGCTCGTTGGATAGCTGAGTCTCCTCTTTCTTTTTGGGCCCCTTTAGGGCCGCCCGTTTTAGGCAGGGCGGCGTGGCGGAGGGCGTTCCTTTTCAACAAAGTCAAGACTGCTGACTTATTTGCCGGCAAACTGCCCAGTGGTGCGGCTTTAAATCAATCTTTTTTCAATTCTATTAGCTAGAGGACAGAATCTAGTGTAACTGAACCAAGTTTTCTGTATTTTCGTTCACTCAATGTCAAAATATGACCAAATATGATTTTTTGGCAAATTTGGGCATTTTTTAACTTTCAAGGTCAAAATCTCTTCCAAAAGACCAAATTTCGAATTTTTTTGTGTTGCAACTGAATGCGCATTTTATTTCCGTCAACGCAGGCAAAAAATGAAGATTTCAAGTTAAAAGTAAGGCAGAAGGGCTTCGCCCTCTTGTATAGCCCATGTCGGATATAGCCGACATTGGCAGTTAAAGGGTTAAGATAAGTGGATCGGTAAGTAATAAACAATCTTAATATAAAATAAAATAGTTTTTGTCGCATATTTTTCTCAAATGGCTTCTTAGAGAACTTGGAGACCTTGAAAAGCCTAAAAGGGCTTGTTGTAAAAGTTTTTTTCGGATCTTCGTTATAAAAGGTTAGTGATAGATTCTTGTCATAATTTAGTTAAAATAATAAAAAAAGGTTTCTTTAAAAATTCCATGTTGCTCTATCCATATTTAAAAAAACTTCACAGTTGGTAACATATTTTCTCAATTTAAACGACGCAACTCAACTTACCAATTTGCAAAGAATATTTACCCTTATTTATTAATGCAAACTCCGAGCCATTCCAATTCAACTTAATTTCTCCATACGACTTACCGTCAAACTCGTGTAAAACCTTTTCTTCTCCTGAATCAATGTCGTATGAGTAGATCACTGCCTTTTGTAAATCTCTCGCTCTTGCCAGCGCGTACAAAAAATGCTTGCCATTGTTGCCATGGTAATCAAGAGATGTCAAAACAAAGCCGTCTGGATAAGTAACCGATATCGCTTTAACCACAATCATTTCTATCTTGTTTATCTTCAAAAAATGAAGAACGGATTTTAGGTTATTGGAAGCCGCAAATAACACGCAGAACAAATCGTTAGAGTATTTAACAATTTCTGAAATTTTGCATCCCTCGTGTTCGCCGTCCGCAATCGGGCGCCAATAAAGCTCGTCACCAGAAAAATCATAAGCAAAGAACAGCCGCTTCTTGTAATGGAAGACGTGTATCAATTCTAGTTTCTCGTCAACAAACACATCAACTTTATTATCGAAGTGCCAGTGCCAGGAAAACTCCAGGGTACCGTTGCTGACCACGACTTGTTTTAAATGCGACAATTCACCGCCAGGTTCCAATTTCACCATATCAACATTGAAGCTTGTTTTACCAGTTCTGACTAATAAAACCAACAGGAATCCACCACCTTCGGCGGTTTTTTGAAGACGGGCGTTCATAATACCACTAAATCGCCTTCCATATGGTATCTGGAGTTTTGCATCTTCTAAATCACCTAATTGAACGACAAGAGAAGAAAGAATGTTTTGAATGGGCTTTTCCAGAAAAATCAGTATCCCTTCTTGATAGGATATAGGATTTCCAGGAGGTAAGGTAGGATATCAAGGGGGTAAAGATTTAAAGATCAAGGATATCCAGGAAGGTTCGTTTGCAAAAGCCCAACGAGATCCATGAAATTTGAGTTGAACGATGGACATTGAAAAACGCACTGGTATGGCAATGTATTGATATCAATTTTTTTCAACTTTTTCTTTGTTTAAAACCAAAGTCAAAATGCCAATTTGCGCACTTATTAATCACGTAACCAATATCTACTCTTGGGATTGGTCTATTTTTTGATCACATGATCAAGAAGTGGGCAAAACAAACCAATTTGCGTACACAAGTTCAAAAAGTAAACAAAAGAGAAATACAAAACACTTACAGACCGGGTTTATTATGGTGTAACTTTAAAATGCGAATGGTTCATGAAATTGGCCCGTGTGTCAGGGGAGTCAAAACCGTGAAAATTTCTGGAGTTAATTATGAGAAAAGGTTTGAATCATCCACCCCCTGGTATGTCCACAATTCTTTTTTTCTGGAGCAGACCATTCATTAAGGCAGCTTTCCACACAGTCTTTTTTAGTCCCGAACATAAAATTAAGCCTTTTAACACGACCTCTTTGAACGGCGAGCTTTGCGACCAAAGTTGAAAATAGGCAACTTTTTGCACGGAGCTGTGCGGCTCTTCTATTGTTCTTTTAGAAGCAACCAATAAGAAACAAGTATTATTTTTAGAGCGACGTGTGCAAGAAGAAAGAAGAAAAATAAATTTGCACACGTTACTTCCTTTATGAATGAATGGAAGGAGAATGTGCTCAGGGATCTTGAGTTCATGTGCTGTGCATACCAGTTTGGTGGTAAAAAAAAAAAGCTGAGTGGAAAGCGGTTTCTACCTGTTTTTATTGCAATCTTATTGTTTGACGACGAATCCAATTCATCATCAAAAAGCTGTTTGACTGTGCCAGTATGAATGATCAAGCTTTGATCATACACTCCAATACCACGCATTGTTAAGTCGACGTAAAACCATCTGGTAGAAACAGGGTCGTATAGTGATTTACAACGAACGTAACTACCATTTTCCATTTGCAGTTCAATCAATTTCCCGTTCAGCTGATGACCGTCAGAGAACTGATAAACACCTAGCTGAAATATCGAAAAAAAATGGTGGTGATTGTTAAAGGTCAAGGTTTTCCAAAAACGTCGGAAAGGACTGCATTTTGCAGTCGTCATTTTAGGCTCAGAATTTTTTTCAAATTTTCTACACTTATAGCTGAGGATACTAGAACCCACTCCTGGGTGAAAATTACTATAAAAATCAAGGTGTTTCCAAAACCATGCTTTTTTATGAAGCTGATGAAATTCTACTTTAAGTGAACTTATAGTACCCACACTACAGAGCATTTTTGTGTTAGGAAATCTTTACTAAAACTGGGGGAAAATGACCGAAAATTGCACTGTAAGGGTTGGTCTATTCAGCAAATTTTGCGCTGTACTTTCCAAAGGGTCCGATTACAAAACCTCAATATTTGTCCAAAAGTACGGTAGTTTTGAAAAATCTACCCTTACCATAGCTGCATGTCTGGTTAAGGTCACTTACCTTGTGTTACCCCTCCCCCGCCCCCGCCCTTGAACTTTAAAACAAGCCAGTTTTTCATAAATTCAATGTGAAAAAGTCTGACTGGTACACTAACAAAAGTGTATACAGTCTAACTTATGTAAATATTCGAGCTCCTATAATTCGAACAAATGTTCTGGTCTCCTGAGAATTCGAACTGCATGAGTTTTAACTGTACAAAGAACAGCTTTTGTAGAATAAGAGAATTAAAATGAATACCCTATTGCAACCAAATTCACCAGTTGACACTTGATGAATAGTGAAGAAGCGACCAGACGAATCGAATCCCTGTATTGTTTCTTGTTCCATTTCAGGAGTGTCCACAATTTTGCGCATCAAATGGTTTGTTTGCAATGGTGCCTCATCATTGGCTGATGGTAAAAATGCTTGTCTCTGATTGGTTGACGATGTTGATGGTTCCATTGATTCTTTTTTTTATTTTGTGTTATTTAATTACCAAATAATTGGTGGTAAATAAAACAAAACATGCATTGTTGGAGTTATGGTTGGGGACAAAGACTAAAAGCATGTACAGATGCGACGGAGCCTACAAAGTTTCCTATTAAATGTTTATTTTTTCGACAGGTAAAATTATTTGATGGAGCAAAACTCGTAATAACATACATTGCTTTCATTTTCAAACCCCTGTGGTCTCTCTTATAGCAAAATATTTTAAGCGAAGAAACTTTCGCGGAAAGAAACTTTCGCGGAAAGAAACTTTCTTGGTCAAATTCGCGAAAGTTTATTCTCGTAAAAAAACTTTTTCTTCAAAATTCGCGAAATTTTTTTATCACGACACTTAGGTTGGAAAATAAACATGAAAACTCGTTTTTTAATCGTCAAAATGCTATTAATCAATATCGATGGAAATATAAATATTTCACATTGTGCCTACTAAAATGTGGAAAGTTTATTCCCGCGAAATGCAAAAACTTCGCGAATATCTTGACACGCGAAAGTTTCTTTCCGTGAAAGTTTCTTCTTTTAAAGTAAATAAAGTGGTTGATATCAAATACACTCTTTGACCTGAGTTTAGATATATAGAAAGGCCCATGAGGGAATGTGGGAATGGGTCATACTCTTTTTCGAAGCAGGAATTCCTTTTTTTCAAGTAGGAAGCATAACGCTCTCCAGACATCGCCGGCTCTGTGCGCACGACACTCAGTATCATGGTATCATGGTACATACTAGGGACACTCGAACTACGCAGAAGAGCATGTTGCTCTCGCAGGCGTTAAGCCTCATGAGTGTCACCACACACCATAATGTCTGGCATATCTACCCACACTCTTGTATTAGAGTTATGGTATTCAATTATGTCCCTCACATAGTATGGGTTAACCCAGGCGAAGGGTTGCATTCACTTGCCAAGTGAACCGTAGTACAACATTGGGAATCGAACTCGGGCCTCTTGGACGAAAGTCGAGAACGATGACCACTACGACCTTCGAATTTTAAAAATTTCAACCATTCTAAAGATACTTTAAAGGGGAACTTAATTTATTTGGTGAATTTGGCCAAAATCGGCCAAATTAAACTTTTTGAAAATATGAATCCTTTAATTTAAAGGTGTTTTTGTTATTTTTTGCTGTATTTACGCTATTTAAGGTTAAAATTTTGAGCAACCACCAAATTTAGTTCTTTCTTCTATCCGCCAAATTAAATTCCAACCAAAATTAGTTCCTTTAAGGTATATATTTGTAATTTTATCTGTATTAAAAAAAATCGTAAGTAAAATGAAAACCGTATTTCTTAATCTCTACTAACATTTACTCTCAATTCTATTACCAACTGCAAAAAGAAAATAACAGTGAGTAAAACCATCTTAGATTTTCCTAGAAAAGATAGTTTGAAAAAGACTCTCAGTAGCAAAGAAATATTGAATAAGTTTCTAAGAAGTACTTTTCTTTCAATCGAATCTCAATGATTTATGCGGCAATGAATGTGCATGGTATAAAATATTAAAAAATGTATTAAAAATTAGCCTTAGATTTGAGGTCATAAACAAGCCTATACTAAACCAAATTTTTACTATCAAAATTAGGCTTTGGTAGAGATGGAGAGATGGGTGACTCATCCTTCATTTAAAAATTATTAAAAGATATGTAGTATACAGTCCAAGCAATTTGTCCAAATCATCATCACAGTAAAATTTTGAATCAACAAACTGATTTCTGTCATTTCTCTAAATTAATTTAGGATGATAATTGGAGGAAAAAAATTATTCTACAGGACCGACAAATCCGGTGGGCGGTGGGCGGCGCCCCTCCACTATTTTGCACGATGGACAATGGCCCCCTCACTTTCAAAATTAATCTGTCGGCCCCGTAAAAAAAACTTTTGAAAAGATTTCTTCCACCACCGTCATTTTCAATATATGAAAACGACAACAAATATAAAATTAAAAATTATTTAAAATAATTAGAAAAATATATTCTATAAGTCTCGTATACGATAATTTAATGTTTTTTTTACCGATACTTTTTAATACTTCTTTTACAAGAAGGTAGGTAGTATACGATAATATAAATATGCATAGTTTCTACATTTTTTTAAACTTAGCTTTTGCTATATAGATGTGGCTGACTGACGAGAAAAAAGGTTTAGCCAGAAAGCAAACAATATAGTGAATTAAAAATGACACATCACATCACGAAGCAGCCCATAGATCCAGAAGATTTAGAAATCCTCAAATTCAATTGGTGGAATTCATTCAACATCCGTTCGCTGGTCAACTCTACGGCAACACCACCACCATCATCATCATCTCCAACATTACCGTTCAGTTCGATAATTTGTCGCTTCTTCAAGTTGTACGTCTCCAGGATTTCTTTGACCAACATTTTAACAGTCTTACTTTTCAAATCGCTACCAACGATTTCATCAAACTCCACAACCTCCTCTTCGTCATCACCACCAATATCTGTATACGTAAGCCGTACAACCATACATTGCCTTACTACAATACCTTCCTTCAAACAATCTCGTAGACAACTATAGTCACCCAGCGTTTTACCATCTTCCAACCTAGTATGTTCCTGCTCAGTGCTCAAATCAATATAACGGTAACAATCGTGATTAGTATATTTCCTGGCCAATTGCACTTTCAGATCTGTCACCTTGACATTGTCGTCAACTTCTAATACGGGGTACTGGACAGCATTGAACGCTCTAGGGATGATCTTCACGGTGTACGGCTGCTTGTCCACAACCAGATTCAACGTTAAAGGTTTGGGCGAGTTGTCTCTTAAAAACAGATCAAAAGTTTTCCGACCATCGCTCAATTTTTCACCTTTGAAATAAAGCACCTGATCCTCGTACCGGACGTCGTATTTTTCTGCAACATATTCCCGAACGTAACTCACGTATTTGAATTGGTCCGATCGCAGCACGTCCTCTTTCGTCAAAAGCTGCAGCTTAAAAGTGTTGAAATCTTTAATAGGTTTGATGTCGTGTTCTTGGCATACGGCATCAAAATCTCTCTCGTTTGTAAACTTACCACCGTAGCAGACAACGGTGAGGTATAAAACACCATCACGAACAAAATCAGGATTCTCAGGAAGTGCATCGTTCAGTTCTTCAACGTCGTCAGCGTCGAAAACATCCTTCTGGATGTACTTGTTATTCTCAAAATGTCTTTTCCCTTCACCGTCTATAAGGACTTGGTTACGCTCCGGTATGCCGTACACCTGTTGAATCTTCAATCTGATACCGTTTCCTCCACACTGGTAATATCTCGATTTGAGCAACATTTTACGCGAACCAAAAGCTTTGATCTCGATCTGTTGGAACGATTGGATATCCAGTTCGTCATATTGTTGTTTAGTCTGTTCGCTGGTCATCTCGTTTTGCAAAACAGCCAAATGGAGATGAACAAAATTGATTTCTTTCTGGTGATTTTCTGGTGAACTTCCAGCCACGGTTACCGTTCTTTCTTCTTGTTGATGAAGAAAATACGGTTCCGTGGTGGCATTTTCTAACACGTTTAGAATCTCATACACGTTCCTATGAGGCTCGAGCAGCAGTTGATGTTCGATTGGAATATGGTACCGCTTCTCAATTTCAGTTTTAATGTCCGAAATTAATGTCTCCGAACATAATGGTTTGTTGAAACAACTAATTTTTCTTGGATACAGACGTTCTCTGTTCTGTTGATAAGCTACCAGTTCGATACGGACTTCATCGTCGGCAGGACATCCATAAGTTTTGAGCAACCATTTTGAGCAGCTGAGTCTATTGCATGTGTTATGAAGGTCACCAGTCTGGTGAACATCCCAATCAAGCAAGATTTCGTTACATCCTACACACCGTTTGATGGTCGAGTCCTTCTCGCGCTTGTGTTCGTCAAAGCAATATGCACAGTCTGTAATTAACACGCCGCACCTGCATCGACGGCTGATGGATTCCACTAAATAATAAACTGGTTCATCTGAAGACATTGTTTATACCTTTTTTGTTTGTCATCCGTTATTTTTATTCTTAAATATAGTTTATAATCTAAAACAAGAACAAAAAATGACTATAAAGATAAGCAAGACACTAGACACATTTTATCGTTACTTAAGCGATAGTAGAAACGAGAAAATTATGTTGCTGAGGTAAAGAGCCATACACGGCGACTTGAGAAAAACGGCAACGGATAAGTTTGGAACAAAGTGTTCCTCGATCTACCGCGCGGAAAAATTTCGCCCGGCTGAATATCGCGCGGCAATCAAGAATTTTTCCAAATTTTTAATTTTTTGGTATAACAGCTCTTGCCCTTCTCAGTAACACAAAAACCCATTTTTTGTAATCTTCTTAGATTAACAACGACCTCACCAGACAACTAACAGGCGACTAAACTGGAAATACAAAAGGCCTTTTCTTTTTTCTTAAAAATACGTAGTAATAAATATCAATATATCTCTCTAAACAAAAAAAACAAAACATATTCCTTATATAATATCTTATATAAATTTCATTTTATAAAAAAAATGTCCTTTAAAAATGTTTTCAACTTCGAACAAAACTAAATGTACCTCTAGATTCCAAGTTTTCCAAAATAGAAATCCCGTAGAGAATCATTGGGTATGTTTCTAGTATTCTTGATATCCATTACGTAATCTGTTACAAGGAAACCTCCTAAAAAAAGACGAATAGAGGACCCCTGGCGCACAAAAATTAGTCTCTTTTATTCAAGCAATTTGTAGAGAATTTCGTACTAAAGAACGACATGGTCTCGATTTGGCAGATGAATTATATAAACAAGTACTAAAGTCTATTTTCCAATGTGCTTGCCACCAGTTCTGAATTTTAAACAATAAGTGGCAAACACCTGGATTTTTGGATGTTTCCGTATAGAATATTAGGTAATGGGATACCACGATACAACATTGTTTGGACGTCCGTATAAACGTTCTGACGTTGAAACAAGGTTGTTTGGACGTTAAGACAACGTCACGTGTCTGCTGGGTAGTAAAAAGTAATTCCACAATACCATCAGCTTCTTCATCGCAAAGTAATTTTCTTTTTCAATTTCGCTATTTTGCGGCGAATTATTTCGCTATTTTCCGAACATTTTTTATCAAGATAGATTGCCTTAGGAAAGACTTAAGTACAGGTCTTCGCACAATAGGATAGAAGCGTGTAAAAGAAAGACCCGATAAAAAATTGTGACCGCCTGAACACAGAAACCAATTCACACAGTATACAAAGTATGTACAGTATTCAAAATGAATATTCTTTACTTTTTGGTCAAAATCATCCTCTTAAGCGTATTCTTTAAAAGTTCTTATCAGCGTTAGTCTGAAAAACGCCAAAAGAGTGTTTATGAAAAAAAAAAGAAAACATAGGATAGTTGAATAAGCTGACAAAGATTTTAGATGTATTTAGAAATAATTTCCAAAAAAGAAATTTGGTCTAAGGACATTGTTAACTTTTTGGGCCAATTTTCATCATACAGATTCTTATAAAGTACATTCTTATAAGAATAAAAGCGTGTATATCAGGGATCTTTAAGACGGTATCCAAACACTCATTGCTGCGCAGTGCTCGACTTTTTTGTTTTGTTCAAATTCTTTAGAAAAGACTAGTAGTTTTTATTTCGAAGTGGCGGGGCATGTAACGTCGTATTTAACCAATCGAATGGCTTTCATTTATTTCTAAGCCAAAGGTATTATTACATTAACGGCGATGAGTGGGGTCCGGCCGTTAGATAACGCAGCCTTTTCGATACAAACCTCAGAATTGAATAGGAGAAGGCTTCGTATAGAAGGAGGATGATGAGATATGCTTATGTGAGCCACGGTTGATCGACTTTGCATCTTCATTGAATTTGTATTTCATGAGTTCCATGCATGATCTGGCATCTTCGCACGAGTCGTGCCCACCCTCTGTGTTTAAATAAATAAATAAAATTATTATTATTCTTTAATGACCTTATAGATCAAGGGTGTTCGGTTTGATCAGACCATTCCTTCGATAGTTTTGTTCGTAGATAGCCCAGCCTGCTGGTTGTGACCACGTCGTTCTTTAGTACCAAAGTCTCTATAAACCACTTGAATAAAAAAGACAGATTTTTGTCTCGATGCTTCGTTCTCCAAACTCTTTTAAGAGACTTTACTACGGAAAACTTCAATTTCAGGTTCAGTGGTGTATTTCATCCGATAAAAAATTAAAAAAAAAGATTGATCAAACCAAGTTGTTAAGGTTAGATCTTACCAGCTTAGCAAATAATTAAGTTTAATTAAAAAATTAAGTGGCTATGGTACCTCCATCTTGGATGATTTTTTGAAGCAGTTCAGCCATCAGTGTTTTCAATGCTCTTTTGAAGGGTAAACCCAAACGGTGAGGAAAAACTAGAGCTGTGTCGATCACTCGCCTGTGAATGATCTACAACAAGAAGAAAGTAATGTGGCGTGAAATGCTACATTCTAGAAAGGCAGAGTAGCGTCTGATGGAAAGTATAGGAAAGGGTACTTTTTTTGGATAGTTTGTTACAAAAAGGCTGTTTTTGCTACATCTTTTAAACATATCTAGACGATGTTTTGAGGGAAGCGTCCGATAATTAAAAATGGCCTGTAAATTACGTCATGAGCAACACTTGCCTCGTTCTGAACACATTTCTATGGTGATCATTCCTCAAGGGACTCAAATCAAAGTAATAGCATTTTTCGTATGGAGTGCCACAAAAATCTTTACGAAAACTGGTTATCTTGGCGACATCTTGAAAGAGAGGCAGACGATATTCGACGATATATTAGTGAAAAGTTCTATTGATTGGATATAACATTCACGACGGCCGATTGCAGTGGCGGATACAGAAAGGACTCAGAGCTTTTAGGCGAAGTGTTGCTTTTGCCCTTGTGGAAGTCAACACTCTTCTCCGTCAAAGAGTTTGACTACATTCTGTGGATACAGAAGTTACTAAGAGCTTTAAAACGGAGAGTGTTGCTTTTGCCCTTATTCCTTATATGGAAGTCAACACTCTTCGTCAAAGAATTTGAGTACCCTCTGTATCGGAAAGTCATGTGATATACTTTTCAACCAATCAGATTTAATAATTGCTAGGGTAAAAAACATTATGGTTTAACTCACTGAAAGATTTTGTTTACTGATTACACATAATTAATCTTTAGTAAGTGTTCTGTTTTCCCCCATTTGTGACGTCATGCCATAGCAAAGAATTCCTTCCTTTGATATTAGCCCGTAAAGTTTGTTTTGTTATATTCTTGTTATCTAAAATCTACATTTTGTGTAAAATCGTGCACGTAACGTACTTCACATAAAAGTAGTTGCAAACCCCAAAAGTAAATAATATATGTCATTCCATGGTGTGTGCCTACTTTTTTAGTCCCCCCTTTTAATTGGTAATTCCTTCTTGACTTAAATCAAAGAAAACATTTCTGTGCCCCCTTTTGAAAAAAACCCCTCTTGCAACCGCAACAACTAATTTTGGATGGTCTTCCCTTAAATCGAACGCGCAGAATTTTTTCTTTTTCTAAATATCAAGATCAAAAAGTCAAAATAATTAGAGATGTCAGTAAGGACAATTTCAATATAGTTTATGGCATTCACTATAACATGACTGGTAATTTCATCTCATTTTTTGCTGCTGAAGTTTCATTGAAATCAATTTCTAGTTTATTTTTCAATATGGTTGAGTCCACCTGGGAAAGTTTTGGAAAATAAGGATTCTTAGATTAGTTGAAATCCTTCTGATTTAAGCATTTTGAAAAAAGAATTCCCTTGACTTTTCCAGGCAGTTGAGGAAAATGACTTTCTTTGACACTCCTGGAAATGCTGGAAATTCTGCTGCCCTTGACAGAAACTCACCACTTATTTTCTTTAAATTCAAAAATTTCCCCCTTTTTGAAAAGGGCTTTTTTCTAAGGCCCCTTATTTTAAGGGGGGAGGGGCAGAAACAATGATTCAATAATAGTCATAAATGTTTCGAATGAAATTACTTTTCTCGATGTCATTACATGTAATTAAAATATAGACTTTAAAATGTTTAAAATCAACTTCGATAAATATGAAACTCGATCATTTTACAAAAAATGCTTAAAGTAATGTAGTAGTACAATCGGTGACTTAACTTTTGGCAAAAAAGGGAAATTCCCAAGAATTTTCAAAACCACAAACGATTTGGAAGTGC
>JAUJPO010064391.1:0-12631 GCA_032270745.1 Tiaropsis multicirrata | reverse complement strand
TTATGAGTAAAACAAAGGAAATAAGCTGAGTGCAAAGTATGGCAGAGAAGTGCAATGTATCACTGTTCGACGGTAGGCATTTTGTACTTGTGTTGCCCATTTTATAGATAGAAAATGATGTTTGCGCGCCAAATGCAAATATTGGCATGTGAAAAAATTGTCAAAAACGCAATTGGAGCATCCTTGACACAAAAATCTACTCACTCTT
The DNA here is from genome assembly GCA_032270745.1 of Tiaropsis multicirrata. Taxonomy (NCBI): domain Eukaryota; kingdom Metazoa; phylum Cnidaria; class Hydrozoa; order Leptothecata; family Tiaropsidae; genus Tiaropsis; species Tiaropsis multicirrata. Next base: position 12,423 of record JAUJPO010064391.1, on the reverse strand, counting down.
CAAAAATGACAGCAACACTAACAATGTCTGTCAGTGAATTTCTTTTAGTTAAAAAACATAAACAAATAAATACCAGATCTAGAGCCTGTTTTAATGTCCTCTCAGGCATCGTCTTGAACCTCGAAGCTAACTCTACCATTTTGATACTCCCGCCAAAATCTGGAAATGACGCCCCCAGCTAAAATTCCCATGTGGTGTCTCTCTCGCCTCGGGTGGGCGCTGCCGGCCACGGGTGGTCGGCGAGCCACCCCACAACATCTTCTTCTTTCTTTTTTTTGTCCGATATTATTGTCGGAGAATAACTTCTTGTGTGAAAGACAACAGACCTCAGAAGTCTGCTGAAATCAACGTAAAAGGGGTTGCGGAACGATGGTTCCTGTTTTCTCTAAAGCGAAATCTAAAAATTATGAATCCCGAACATTTAATTTTGAATTTGTTTTTTTTATCAGATCTTCAAACAATAGATATTGATCCATTTTAAGAAAGTCGTTACTTATTAAAGATAAAAATACAAATAGCTCTACGTGCAAATATAGTTTGACTGGTATATACACAATTCATCTTCTTGGCATCTACTAAATAACCATCGTATAAGAATAAAAGAACATAAAAATCTCCTCAAGATCCCAAAAGTTAACACGATTCTTCAACACCCAGTATTATGACATTTACTAACCCCTTTTGTTCCTATTATTGGCTTTATTATCACTTAATCCAGAGTGGGCAAAGAATTGCAAATGACAATCAATACCCTTAGATACATCAACAATCCTAAAAAGCTAAACTTAATCTTAGAAAAGTCCTTTGGCAGGTGGCGGATACAGAAAATGTTCCTTTTGCTCATATTCCTTATTTGGAAGTCAACACTCTTTGTCAAAAAAATAGAGTACCTTTTGTATCCACCTCTGAAGTGTTCTAATAAAAGAATCTTTACATCATTTTAAGAATGAGAACCTGTATTTAAATCAAACAATCATAAACACCATTTTCTGGTTGGATTTTGGTATCTTTTCTTTCGAGTTATAGAAAATGTCTTCGACAAAAGCTACAAGTTTAAAGACGTCTGATAAAACCTAATCTCCAAATAAATCTTCTGATTCACACAAGGGATACTATATTGTAAACCCGAAAGTTTCTCAAATTTCCCCGGATCCCTTTAGAGCAGAGTGTGCAAGTGCTTTAAAACAACGCTAGTGGTCTAGAACAGAGCGTGATGCTGGCAGAATAGTGATGATCTGTTGCAGATAAAACCAAGTGCGATTCCAACGTCTGTTTAGAGAATATGTATGAAATTCAATATAACCAAAGCATTGATATAATTTCAATATTTGGAAGACAAGATGTTCCATAACTTAATTTGCAGACCAGGCTACTATTAGTACTTAAGTGACTGCGGAAGAAGTTACCAGAAAAGCCCTCGCATCAGATCTGGCCTTTTTTGAGGCAAAAATTCAAACCTATTATTACAAACAAACTAACAGTCGGGTTTTTAGGACGTGTAAAAGATTACGTAATACTTATCATGAATGGAAAATCCGCACGTTTCCACTGACTGGTTCATAGTGAATGCTCAGGAATTAACATAAGTATGACAATTGGTAGACTATTTTATTTAGTCTATGTTCTGACCATAGTCAAAAATCAATTTTCAAATTTAAAGGTGAGATTTTGGCTAAAAGTTCGTTGACAAATTTAGCAAAAATCTGCTTTTACAGAATCTCTTTTCACGAATTTCTTCATAAGTAATTAAGATTTTAATTACAATAACAACGTTATATGGACTTTAAAAAGACTTCGAAAAAACGTTAATCTCCCCAATTTACAAGAAAGGCTTAATCTGCTGAACGAGGAAAAAATATTTTTTCTTCGAATCTTTTCTAAAGGTGGACACTATTTAGTTGAACTATTTAAAATTTTGCGGAAAATTTTTCTAACTTGATACATCAAAAGTTATGACTGTTTTTATATTGGGATGAATAGCTGACAAAAAAACACTATTTTTAAGATTTTGAGACAAAAAAGCCGTAACAAAAATTTTGTTCTGCATTAGATACACCATCTAAACCAAAAAGAACTTCAAAATGTTTTTTTTTCGCCGAGATTAAGGGCCTCAAAGGGAAATTACTCCTCTTCGCAAAAGTTTTCATTTTCTTCTTCTTCAATTTTTTTCAATGCGATTTCCAAATTTTCAGACCGCTCAGGAATAATTGGTCTAACAGAAAATGTTTAACATATGTCACAGAGTTTTGTGGCTACATAAGGCAGAAATTTATATTTAGTACACCGCAAATATTAAAAATTTACTATGGTCAGAGCCCTTTAAGAAAGAAAACCAAAGAGAACAAAAAACACATCTACTAAAGTAATTGAAATATGAAAATCATATGAAAATAAGCGATAACTTTATGTACCTGAATTCTTGAAGCTTTTTTGATTTACCATAAGAGATACTGTAGCACTGCAATCCAGGTTAGGAGTATATATGAATTCCAATACATATCTGAGATCTTCCAAAGACATGTTGAACTGAAGTCGTGACACACCAAATTCTTCTTAATTGATTTCTTTACCATCAGGCAACACCATAGCCAACTTATCCAGGTCAGATGTATATGAATTCCAATACATATCTGAGATCTTTCAAAGGCTTGTTGAACTGAAGTTGTAACCACACCAAATTCTTCTTAATTGATTTCTTTACCATCAGGCAACACCATAGCCAACTCATCCAGGGCAGATGTATATGAATTCCAATGACTTATCTGAGATCTTCTGAACCCTGGTGAACTGGTGATTGTCGTTAACTTTTAGTATTTATCATTTTTTAGTATTATTTTTTTAAGTTTTTTAGTCGACTAAAGAAAAAAGAAAAATATATTTATATAATTTTCATTTTTTTTAATCGTGCGTTTGTCGCAGAAAGAGTTGCGCATGGAGCGAATTTGGTCAAGATGGTTTCCATCATTGAATGTCCGGGGTAAATAATAAGAAAAGGCTGCTTCCTCCACCCCCCCCCCCCCCCACGATTTCTTTATAGAACAGCACAATATAGTATAATGGTTATGGCAACGAATAATGGAATGTTGAGAGGGTCGGAAATCCAGGGGAGTCAAATTCTGAGAGATCGTAACAATTTAGGGAAAGGGTGGGGCTTGTAGTCAAGGAACTGAAATCCAAGGGGTTCGTTAAAACCCAAGAGGATCTAAAAGTCAACATGGTATACGGTTTCTAATTTTTCCTGGAAAAGGCCAATATGATAACCTGTTTATATTTTGAGCTATTTAATACTCGACCAGTGCAGACGATATTAATCGAACACGTTTTTTAGTCGAGCTTAATCGAACTTTGTCAGCCCATTAAAGTTAGATTAAGGTTCGGTAATCAAACTTTTGTCGTTTGATTGAGTTCGATTAGTTCGATAATCGAACAGTTCGATTTAGACAGTCTCGACCTGTGATGGATGGGAAAAAAAAAACATTTGGACACAAAAATTTGTTGACTTTTTTTAAAATAATATTATACACATCTTTTCAAATAAATTTTTCTTACTACTTATGTATCTTTCAAAACATTAAAATTCTAAAAAGTATATATTTTTTTGAAAATTTATATAGGTTTTAGGTAATAGACCTGACCTACTAGTTGTAGCCTTGAATAGAATAAACTATCTCATTATCAAATATCTTACACCCCGAAAAAATGCTTTGAATAATAAGGGAAAGGAGGTTAAGCAGGATACATTTTTTTATAAGAACGTTGAGGGGCTAACAAATTAAGAACATCTTTAAGAACATCTTTAAGAACATGCCAAGGCTGAAATTGGACAAAATTTCTACTGCAAGGGAGGACTTTTCAACGCTTTAGGTGTCCCAGGCACACAACCTTATTTTAACATTGTTTCAAGGCTTTCAACGTACAAATAACGTTCTGATGTTGAAACAACATTGTTTGGGCGCTAAAACAACATTATTTGGGCGTTAAAACAACATTGCTTGGGCGTTAAAACAACATTGTTTGGGCGTTAAAACAACATTGTTTGGGTGTTAAAACAACATTATTTGGGCGTTAAAACAACATTGTTTGGGCGTTAAAACAACATTTCCGTGTCTACTGGGATTATTACAGTTTTTTTGCAGCTTCTTTTTTGTTATTTGGACACCTAAGGCTGAAGATGGTTGAAAAATAAGAACATCCAGCCTCAACCAATGGTGTTCTAATAAAAAAAACATGTACATACTGTTCCGACCCCTCAAAAAATATGAATTTTTTTTTGAAGATTGATAGGTTTAGCTCATAGACCAAAATGTTGTAAAGACCGCCTTATTTAAATATTGTAAAAGTTTTCGATTTTTAACAAGTGAAACTAGTGGCAAGCACACCCGGCTTTGTTAGGGCGTTTTGCTAGGGCGTTTCAATAGGGAAAGATTACATCATTGACAATATCATGAATAGAAACCATGAAATCTGACATTGCATTTCTCAACTCTTAGAGTTAAAAGATATCTAAAGAACAAAGGAGACAAAAATGAGTTAAAATAAACAAACAAGCAAACAAATATATAATAACTAACTAGCGGATAAACAAGTCAAAAATAAATAAAACAATAACCCAGCGAGGCACGGAACGTTGTCTCAACATCCAAACAACGTTGCTCTAACATCAAAGTTTCATTACGTCATTTTTCCTAACGGAAACACCCAAATTAGAGGGCAAGTTCCGGATTTTTTGAAAATATAGAGAGTAAAATCCGGATTTTTCGGCTGTTTCCGTTTGGAAAAGTGACGTAATGCTAACTTACGCATATCATGCATGAATGTTATTTGGACGTTGAAAAAGCGTTGAAAACAAAGTGTCACGTGACTGGTGGGAAATAAAACAATAAAACGTCATACAGAAGGGAGGTAAATATTGAAATCCTGTTCGTAAAAAAAAAACATTCGAAAATTTATACGACAATATGGGATGAACAAAACACCCCAAGTATAAAGCAAGGCCGTCAGTTGAGAATTCAATACTCATTACTTAGTCTATAAGACGGAAACCGGATGTTTCATTTCCGAAAATTCAAAACGGGTTGCACACACACAACATTCTTTTTGGTTTGTTTGTTTCCGTAAAAAAAATACGTAATCTATACCATGAATTTTGTTTGGTCGATCAAAATCTTCGTCTGTAAGGGAAACAAGATGATCTCTTCTTATGCAAGGTAATCGTTGATGGCTTTGAACCAAATCAAGATGGCCAAGGGTTGGCTTCCAGCTATTCCGCAAAGTGATTCAATGAGCTCGTTTATCCAAACATACATATCTTGTGGCATAAATTTCCAACGGGGTAATCGAGGAGTATGATTTAAACTCATTCATCCGAACACATCATCAATAAGGCTGCATGTAGTATATGAGAGACTTCGTTTATCCAAAACAACAAGGGCCATCGAGTCAAATGATAAAACTCATTTATCCAAGAAAATACGAACATAAAAAAAGAGCTTACGTCACGTGAATTTAGACAGAGTTATTGAGTCTTTTAACATGTGGTCTCTCAACGCCCACATTGCATCAGTAGCGTTTTGTTGGCCGTGGGTGTTTCCGTTTAACCATTGGACTGGCAGTTGGCCGGTGGGCGGTTTCGGCTTGGTTGGGATGCTAGCGAGTTCACCCCAGTTAGATAATTTGTGTTGGTTGTCACGCAACCCTTCGATATATCTGAGAGAAAGATGACATAATAATCAATCAATCCGTAATATGCATTACGTAATCTTTTATACGGAAACATTCGAAAATGCCGATGGTATTTGGGGCTATTTTTAACGATAAAATTAGTGGCAAACAGGCGGGTTTTTGGGAGGTTCCGTAAAAAAAGATACATAATTGATATCATGAATAACGAATTCATCCGCGCATTGAGACCATGTCGTTCTTTAGTACAAAATTCTCTAAAAATTGCTTGGATAAAAGAGACTAATTTTTGTCTAGATGCTTCGTTCTCCAAACTCATTAAAGAGACTTTACTACGGAAAACTTCAATGGGCTCAGTTTGGCAGCTCCATACCCTCCACATCAAAGTCAAAGACACAAAAAAAGATTCGTTATGGAAGAAATCAGTTTAGTAAGAAAAAACACACGTTTTATTCAGATCCATATACACTTCAACTAGCGTAGTTGTAACCTCCATACAGGTTAGATAAGTCGATATTTTGCATGCATGGATGTATGCTGTATATTTTTTGAAGCTCTGCCAAGTGAAGCAAAACTCTTTACGCTTCCCAGTGGGCAGAGAAGGATGTTTGAGAAACGTTAGAACATTATTTGGACGTTGAAACGTCATATGTCTGTTGAGTTTATTTCTTGAATTCGAAATTTAAACTTTAAAACTGAATGGGTCAACAAAAAAAAACTGAAGAAAACTTACCTTAAATACGCCTCCGAGTGACGTAATTTAGTGGTGCTGTTCGAGGGCGGCTGTACAAAGACGGGTGTTTTGGGAGGAGCCGCCGCTTGCGGTTGCTGTGGGTGTTGCGGTTGCATTTGTGGGTTGTGGGCGTTTGTGGTGAGCGTTTTGACCTGTTCTTGGAGCTTCATGATTTGATGGTGTTGTTGTTGAACTTGCATCAGAAGCATTTGCTGTTGGTCCGGTGTCAAGCCGTGTGAACCCGGTTGTTGTGGTGGCGGAATGCCCGGATGCATTCCTGGTGGTCCGGGTTGTTGCATACCCGGTGGTAGTCCACCGGTGCCTGGAGGTAGAGGTAGACCTATCAACAATATAAAAAGGATATGAAAATTTGAAGACAAAAATCACGAAGTAGGTAAAAAAAAAAGGCGCAGACAAAGTCATGGAATAACGGAATAAAAGAAAAGAAAAGAAAAGAAAGGAAAGGAAAAGAGCTTACGGATTGAGAAAACGAAAGTGACACACAAACAAACAGACAAAATACAGCTATTAATAGATAGATGACGTAATGGATATCGTGAATCATCTTACCGTTCGGAATGGGACCTTGGGGCGTCATTGCTCCTTGTGGTTGTTGGCCCATCATGCCACCAGGGGCGTTATTCTGCTGGTGTGGCGTTAGAGGAGGGCGTAATAGAGGGTTGCCGTTCTGAGGTGTAGTGGCCTGTTGAGGTGGAAAACCCTGTTGCATCACTGAATTGCCTTAAAAATAAAATAAAGAAAAACAACATTAAAACACCCTCTGTGCCAATTTCTTTAAATAAAAGTTCTTTTAAAAAAAGTTTTGCCGTGTAAATCTCTAAACCAATATGTCCTCGTATGGTTTACGAGACAATTTTTGTCGACGATTATGATAACCACATTTACTCTCGGGTGCCAAATAAATGGCCCCTGTTTAATAAATCTTTTCCAAACCCCTGGACGTTAATAGCGAGGTTACGCTAAGCGGGATAAATCGATCAACGACCCGCGAATGTTGCCCCGCAAAATCTAGAACGCTCGATTGGCTGTTAGAATGTTCTCGTTCACATCTCACCGCCGTCCACGGATTTATCTCGCTTAACGTAACCTCGCTGAATAGCCTATTTATGCAACAAGTGAGATTCAATATTTAAGAGGGTACCGTGATTAACACAATTATTCTTCATAACATGAACAACCAGAGCAAAGGTGTTTACCTGGTGTCGATGGCATGGGCGGGCGTTGCATTTGTCGTACATGGGTGGTTGGAGGGCGTCGAACACCCTGTTGTTGCTGTTGTAACATTAACTGTTGTTGTTGTTGTTGTTGTTGTTGGTATAGTTGTTGTTGCATCATTAAAGCGGCTGAAAAAAAATAAAGAAAAATGAACCAAGTGAAATAATAACGGTTCTTAGCATGGCTGCTAAAAGAGACTGTCCATTTATTCCCTTGTACGGCCACAGAACACTGTGCGACTGATCAGTCCCAAAGTCGGAACGCCTCATCGTTAGCTCTATACTATATTTTCAAGTTAACTAAACACAATCACATTCAAAACCACAAAAAGAAGTAAGCGAACCACTTGTTGGTTCAATAAATATCGTTAGCTACACTACACTAATCAACCAAGGGCAGATGTATACCTGAGTTGGATCCAGGTGCTTGACCATTCATTCGGAAGGGTGGGTACATTCCTGCTTGTCCCATCATATTGTTTCCCATCATATTGCCATTGGGCGGTCTGCTCTGTCCGTTCATTCCATTGAATGGCGGGAAATGATGCCCGTTGGGTGGGGGCACCCTTGGTGAGAGGGGCGAGGTGACTGAGGTTCGAGATGACGTTTCAGAGTCACGGAAGTCGTCACAAGCTTGATGCGCAGCAAAGTAAAATCTAATGGATGAATAGACAGTTTGAGATCAAGTTTACCGTAATAAAGTCTCTTAAACGAGTTTGGAGAAGGAAGCATCGAGACATAAATTTGTCTCATTCAAGCGACATTTAAAGATTGAGACTTCAGTATTAAAGAACGACGTGGTCGCAAGTAAAAATCTAATGACAAAAGACGGATGTGAATTTTTTGTAACCCGTTTGTTAACCTGCCAATTTAAGAACACTCAAGTCACCGTAGTAACGTCTCTTAAACGAGTTTGGAGAAAGAAGCATCGAGACAAAAATGTGTCTCTTTTATTCAAGCGATTTTTAGAGACTTTTGTACTAAAGAACGGCGTGGTCTTAAATTAGAAGATGAATTATATGTAAGCAGGGCTTCAGTTTTTTTGTGAATGTCGAGGTTAAGCACGACGACAAAACGGGTCTTCAGCTTAGTCCTAAATAGCCCATATTCCTACAGGCTGGACCGTGTAGCAAGGTAGGTTTTTTTCAGTTTTAGGGTACATGAGTAGCAACACCATCGAGATGTTATTTGGACGTTGAAAGAACGTTGTGTCTACTCGACCTTAACTTACTTGGATTTATCGGATGCGATAATTTTCTTTTTCTTCGTCGCTTTGAAATGAATTTCACGCATGTGCCTGATCAGTTGTGAATGTGTCTTCAACGGTCTAAAAATTAAAACACCAAACATTACACGTGGTATACTTTACCTTGTCGGGCAAAATTTATATAAAATGAGAAAGGCAAGTATTTTTATCGGAACTTACTAGACTTACTAAATAAGAAAAACAAAAGAACAGAAAGATCAACAAAACAACATTTAGAGCTTCATAACATTAAAAAGAGAATACGCAGTTTCGTGATCGTTCACTCCACAGCGACCTTATCGGACAAAAAAATGTCGGACAAAGGCGACGAAATTTTTTGGAGGTGACGAAAATTTAGTCCGACGAAAAAAAAAGTTTTTTATGCTAAAATTTGCGTTTTTTTGGACAAAAGTGACGAAAATATTTTTGGGTGACGAAAATTATGTCCGACTAGTAATTTAGTCCGACGAAAAATTAGTCCCACATTGTTTTTTCCGTTAAAGTATGTAAATGATTACAAAACCACAAACATAATTTCTGCGAAAAATATCTTCGCACGAAATTCCTTGTTCCTTTAAAGGTAACCGGTCAAGTAGCCTGTACCAAACCCGCACAGTGAACCGGTTTTTAAAACATATCCTGTACCAAACCCGCACAGCGAACCGGTTTTTAAAACATATCCTGTACCAAACCCGCACAGCGAACCGGTTTTTTAAACATTTTTAAACTTAACAAAACCTACGACATAAAAGTAGGGTTTGTTACATGGCCTGTTTAAAAAATGGTCATTCCGTCCGACACTAAAATGTCGACTGTTGAAAAAAAATTGTCACTAAAAACAATTAATGTGTCCCAGGATGAAAGGAAAAAAAACAAAAAGTAAATGAGTGATACTGTCAGGCGGAAGCGACCAATTCATTTATTCATCGAATCATAACTTACGCTAATTTTTTTTCTTCACGACGACACGATGTCCACTTGCACGGAAAGACACCTGTTTCGGCTATGATGAAAATAATGAAAAAAGTTTTATCGTTATCGAGAGGCTATTTAGGACGTTAAAGACGCGTATGTGGTGGCCTGTACATAATTTGTCTAAGCAAAACTGGTAAACGAAAATCTATGTACAGGCCGCCACAGACGCGCCTAACGTCCTATATAGCCTCTTGTGTAACCTCGATAATCCCAGGATTATTCTTCAAATTATTTTTTCCCAACAAAAAGTAAGAACAATTTGAGGCTGAAAGTGCAAAAAAATAAGAAGAGTTTGAGTCTCAAATTTACTGGTTCTTGTAAAAGAAAAAGAGTGCATCCGACACTTAAAGGGTTAAAAAAAAAAGTTTTTCGTAGTAAAGTCTCTTAAACGAGTTTGGAGAACGGAGCATCGAGACAACAATTTGTCTCTTTTATTTGAGCGATTTTTAGAGGTGGTTTCAAGTCAGGAACATTATAAGAGTTGAGACAACGTTGAAAGAAACGTCAACATACCGCAACGAGCGAGATGTGCTCCTTCAACAACGTGAATCATCAAATCCTGCACAGCTTCATACTGATGCTGGCAATTCGCCCATGCGCACTGGTAAACTAACACGTGGTTGCCAAGACCCTGTCGCTTGGCGCGCTCCTTGAATTCGGTACGCTGTTCGTCTGTAAGCGCTTTCCACCTAGAATTTGAAAACATCAGAAACGTGTATTATGGACATTGGGCTATTCTATTTAATATCCATACACAGGGATGGACGAACTTTTCCAATTTCTCAAAGGTGTGCCAAGCAATAAAAGAAAAGGCGGGAAAACAGTTTGAAAAATATGACATCTTTTGATTCGAAATTTCTAGCACTTTCCCACAAAAGAAAAATTTATTTTCAACGTGAGAAATTTTAAACACAAAAGAAATTGAAGAAATTTCCACACAGACAGACTTTACCTTTCGTCAGACATTCGATCGATCGCATCAACAGGAATATTGGGCGTCGAACGCAACAGCGCGGTCGCAAACTCTCTTTTGAATAGCGCAAACCCAATCTTTTCCATAACAGCGCTCTAAAAAAAATAAACAAAAACTTCTTTTTGAAAGCGATCTCCCATCTCACCCATCAGGGTGTCTACGGATTTTTTTTCAGCATTTTCAAGGTTTTTTGGGTCAATTTTTAGTGGGTTTTCAAGGTTTTTTGGCAAATTTTTTAAAAGTTTTCAAGGTTTTTTACTACTTAGTTGGTGCTACTCTTATTTATTTTCTGTAAGATACTAGACCTGAAATAGAAAATCAAATCATTGTATACAAGGTCCCGTAGACACCCTGCCCATGGCCTAACTGTCAACCCCGTTTAAGACCCCCAGGGCTTATTTTTGTTCACTAGAAATCAAAGAGTAAAACTAGTTAAAGTTTGCTTGGATAGATTTTGGCCTTCTTTCTAAAACATTTATGTCGCGATGATTAAATCCATTTGTGCTTTTGTTTAAATCCAAAGTTAACTCTTTTTTAAATATTTTATATTATAACAATTGAATCTATATTAATTTCCCCGTAAATTACCGTCGAATCAAATTCTCTCGGAGAGACTTTCATTGTCATTTTACCAAATTATTTTCTCGCTTGCTGCGTAAAAAATGACGTATTTCTTTTTAAAAATCATTTCTGACGTCAAATATATTTTTTTAAAGAAATAAAACTTCGTTATTTCTAAAGTTCGACTTAGCGTTCAGCTTTTGAGAAGAAAGCAGTGAATAGTTTTTACAGTGAATAAAGTGTATCTAGTGAGAAAAAGAGTATAAAAATGATGCATGCACCGATGTCAAATAGACTTCTAGTGGGTTACAACATCCCACTATTTGCGGAGAGATGCTTTGCACTTCCGTTCGATCCGATTATCGGACCCAATAGAACAAAAACACCTGAACAACCGACAGGCCAGGAGGCAGCTCATTACCGCTATTTGCGACGTGAGGCTGCCGAACGAAAACCTGTTCGCCAACAGAATTTCAGCTTCTTGTGCCCACTACAACAATTGCCACCAATCAACCAACTTCCACAACAATTACTGTTGCATCAACAACCGCAACAACAAGACTATGTTGTACAACAACAAGAAGACTCTGCTGTGCAACAACCACTACAACAAGACTCTAATGTACAACAATCGCAACAGCAAGACTCTGATGTGCGACAACAAAAGCCTCTTACCAACAATAACAAGAGCCAAAACATCGAAAATTATGAAATCCAATTACTGGGAAATAAGAGATCCAAAATCATTTCTAAAAATGCTAAAAGGAGATTGCGGCGCAAAGCCCAGCGTGCTCAATCGTCAAGCATTTTACTTTATGCTTAAATGAAGCAACCATTTTTGTATTTTTTTTTCCACCATTACACTTTTTTTGTACCGGGTGGTCCACAAAAAACTTCGGACGTTTGGCGGCCTCCTGGAGCCGAAAAAAATGTTTTTTAGATTGATGTTTTTATTCCATTAGAAAGTGGAAAGTCTAACTTAAATTTTGAGGTATAAGATTTTAAATTTGGTTCAGTATTC